>DWNE01010346.1:0-10394 GCA_018249875.1 Cecropterus toxeus
TGGTCGCCTCATATAAAAGTGAGCCGGCAACCACACCCTTCCACCGAAACGCAAGAACTGCTTCACGCTAAAAATAGATGTGGCGGTGGTACTTTTCCGGTCGAACTATATTTAATAGTATCTTTGACGGTAAAACATAGCGATCCTGCTTCTTAGAGAAAATACGAACATGAAGATAACACTAAAAAGAAACATTGCAACCCTAAAACTAAATTAAGCTTGGAAGCCTCTTCTCTCACGCTGTCGTAAAAATATGTTATAATTATCACATTTCATAACTAAGCCTAGAGAATTTAAGCTAGTTCTTTACAGCAGTAAAATTACTACTGCAAGCAAAAGTTTAACTACTTCGTATTACTTTCGTAAAATTTCAGTGTCCCAGATATTCGAATTTTCTACAAACTTTTTAAACTACTCGTTCGATTTAGGTGAAGTGGCGACCTAATTCCACTCAAATATAATCAAGACTTCAATCTTCATCTTAGAGACCTACCGTAAATAACGCTCATCTTTTCTATTTTTAATGTCACATGAAATAACATCTGTATTTTACTCCATAAACTCAATTTATGTATTCTAAGACTCTTATTTCATAATAACCTTTTCTGTGACGTACAGAATTGAAAGCTAAAATGTACGAGTACACAGTATGATACGTTATAAGTATATTAAATCACTATATGAGCTACAAAGCCCCCAAGCGAAGAAGTGTCTGTTAAATTGACATTTCAATATTATAGACAAAGATTTCGAGTAAATGTAATTGGGTTAAAGCTAGCTTAGAAGATTATCCTGACGTTCTCCCGACTGTTGTTTAATGAATGATTATGAATGGCATTTTATTAGCTATGTAAGCTTTCATCGTCAACCCATTATTGTTCCACTGCTGGGCACGGGTCTCCTCTCAGAAGGAGAGAATTTAGGCCATAGTCCACCACGCTGACCAAGTGCGAATTGATAGACTTAACACACCGTTGAGAACTTTTTTTTTTAGTGAACTCTCAGATGTGCAGGTTTTCTCACGATGTTTTCCTTCATCGTAAAGCTGTGATAATTAAATTTTAATACGCTTATCTTTTTAGAAAAATCAGCGGTGCGTGCCTGCTATTTCAACCTCGGACCCTCGATTCAACCATTAGGCTCTCAATGGTTGAAACTCGGCCTGAGTTTCAACCATTAGGCTCACTGCTCTATGTAAGCTTATTAATGAGAAACAGATCCTTTCAGTACTAAATATAATATTGGATTTTCATGCAACTAAGAATAGCCCATTGTGTAGAAAAAAATAAGCGTGGGTGTTGTTTATAAATTGCTAGTGATGTTAAGCTTAAATTATAACGTTATCAATTATCTTTTCTATAGGCGTTAAATGTCAAAATTATAAATATTTTTCTGCCTTCCGTTTTGCCAAGTTCTGTCTAAATTAGGTGTATAATACGAATAACGCTTTTTACACTCATAACCCTACATTAGGACACACACAAAGACGAATACACAAACACTCAGACCCAGAACAGAAATCTAAATTCATTCAGATGTCTGTCTGGCCGGGGAACGAATCGGGAATCATCTGCGTGTCAGACCGTATGGTGACCACTTGACTACGTGGGTCGTCAAATATAGCTGAAGGCTTATAGCTGTAATATATAGTTAACCTTTGTGAATTAGTTCCAGGGGCGCCACGGCCATCTTTTTTACCCGACTACGTCAGAAGAAGGGTAATGTTTTTCGAGCGTATGTATGTATGTCCATTTCTTTGGTACGCGCTACAGCTCAAACGGCTGGACGGATTGTGACGTATGACATATCATTAGAATCGTCTCAGTTTGCAAAATGACATAGGCTATATAATTTCTAAATATAGCGCCTGGAAATAGAAGAAAAAAGGAGGGGGGAGGGACGATTTTTTTTACTCGTACGACACTACGGGTATCATAAACGAACGTTCCAACTTAGTTCTGGCCAGTTTCAGGTAAAACTCCGATCTTATCTTGGAGTCACTTAACTTTAGGCGGACTACATGTTCGTTTTGCTTAGGTTACATTATATAAATGTACCTTATTATAGCACCATAGATTTTGCTTGTAAAGTAACCTGTTGTGTTTTAAACTTAAATATGAACGATATAGAAGATATAGCTTTATATTCAAATATTAAGCTATATCTTCTATATTGTTTATAATACTTATCGAGGTATATTTACTTACAATATTTACACTTGTACAATGTACTTGAGATACACGAATAATAAATGAACTGAATGACTAAGGTACGTGAAGTTTGCTTCGAGGAGTTCTCTATTTTGTTTGTATTGGAACGGAACTCCTGTAAAGGTTCTATTGGCTACTGTTTGACTGATAAGGGTAAGTTGGGTTAAGAGCGGCGGTCACGTGCAGACGTTTCTTCACGCGTGACGTCGATACCTCTCCACACGAATGGTACACAGCATTTTTTAACATCTGCTACGATTTCGGAACGCGAATTCTACACGAAATATGAGAGCTATCGAACGCTACGTGAATTCGATAATAGTTAACTTGGCGTATTTTCACAAACTTATATTCAAATATGGAACGTGGGTAAACATACTGCAGGGGATCGCTGCAGTGTTGTCGTGTTGTCCGAAATAATAAATTGTAATTTTTTGAGGGTGATTTTTTTGTGGAAAATTGTACAGAAATAACGCATTGCAGCAAGTAAGTAATGAGTCAAATGTTAATAGATATGCAAACACTTTGAATTGAACTGCTGCTGAAAGGTCACAATAATAATAAAAGAGAATTATTCATGTTTGTTACAAAAAAGTTTCATCTCTCACACTAGGATTCTCCACGTAGTGAGTGCCTTGGACACCTACAAAAACAACTGGTAAAGTGCCTATATACATATATAAGTGTATATGATATATTTTATAGGAATAGCACCTAGGAACCTCCGACATGTATAATGATGAATGTAACTCAATTTTTATTTTATTTTTAAAAGGTTTTGTAAAGGAGTTATAAGAAATGGTTCTTGTATTAAAATACTTAAACTGCTATTAAGGTAAAATGTTGACCTCCATTTACATTCAGTGGTAAGTTGGGAGCGGTCTACGAAAGGTTATATACATTGAACTTATGCAGCTATTCTGTATCGGTACAATCGCAAAAAGTTCAAGAAAGTTGAGATGCTGTCGCGTCATATTCTAATCTATGTAGTCCATATCAGTTGTGAATTATTACTAAGGGGCTGTCCATTAATCACGTGGGACTCATCCCGAGGAGGGGGGGGGGGGTTGTAGTAATATATCACGTGTATTTATTTTTTCGCAAACGCGCGAATTATTAATTTATAAAGCGGCGTTGAAGTTGATATTTTAATGTCAGTCAAACCTTTCTGTCTACCTCTGGATGTTACTATTGTGAACTTAAAATTTTCTAAAGTAATATTAGGTGATACTCATACCTTGTATTTTATAAATATTAAGAAAAAAATAAGATTCTCTGTAGGGGTATTCTTTAACCTCACCATGTATCATCAAGGGGCAGGAGGGTTAAAAATGCCAAAAAAATATCATGTGATAAATGGATGGCCCCTAATATACATGAGCGATCACCAACGCGCTATAAATTTGCAACAAAAAGTCCCCAAGTCTAAGTGCGTTAAAAAGTAATATAACGTCTAATGGGTAAGTGCGGTAGAAGGTAGGTAGAGTAAGAATAGATAGAAATCATGATGTAGTGTACAACCACTTTACATCGGCTATGATAAAAGAGCGCATTTAAAAGATTTTTTTACACTGCGCATCATTCTTCTTCTCGTTAAACACAAGATTTATTTATTTTATTTCCATACTCTACATTTTGACTCTTGCATAAACATCGAAGTAATTAATAATTTATTTGATGGCATATGCATCTATAATGTTATATTATGCATCACTGTTTTGCATTACCAAACTCAAATCACTAAAATTAGTCTGAAAAGCTATATTATCTTGCTCAATTGCAACTGTGATTGCCTCTATTCTCACAGCTGTTTGAAATTCCGATACCGATTCCTATTAAGGTAGACACGAACTATGTTGCGGATTGGGCTATTACTATTTTTGATATTTCAATCTCCTTATAAGCTTTATATAAAAATAATGATAAGCTAGCAAGGTTGTGTTTTTTTGTTATTACAGTTTTCATGTTCAATATTAGAAATCCAAAATAAATAAGTAACGCTTTCTACAGCCCCACACTAGGATTTTCTCCTGTGTCGTGTGTGTCATGGACACACACAAAGACGAATAGACAAACACCCAGACTCAGAACAGAAATCTAAATTCATTCAGGTGTGGCTGGCCAGGGGATCGAACCGGGAACCTACTGCGTGTCAGACCGGTGATGACCGCTCCGCCACGCGGGTCATCAAATAGAAACAACAAAAATAAGTTTTAATTATCGCATAGAAAATGAATATAATATTGTACTCATACTAAATATGTGATGAATTGAACTTTATTGTGCTTATATAATATTTATTATGGTTTGGTACTAAACCTTTCAGCCTTTTAAGCGTAGGTATATATGTATAAGCTTCTTTTAACTTTACCACGTTTAGGCAAAAGGAGCATAGGTCGCCTTTCGATCAGGTAGACCGATGACTTGGAGAAGGCAGCGGGTAACGATTGGAACGATTGGAAATTCAGAAAGCACAGGACCGGTTGGATTGGCGCCGTTTTGGGGGAGGTCTATGTCCAGCAGTGGCCCTCGAAAGACTGATGGATGGATGGATGAAAGGAAAAACTTTATTGAACTAAAATATATATAAAGAAGGAAAGACAAAACAGTTACCTTTTACTCTTTCTAATTCCCATTTTCTGTTTGCAAGCTTCGATACTATCGAGTGTTATTGTCAAACGTTTCTTAAAAAAAATACTAATTACAGCCATATTTTCTCAAATTTTAAACACGGATTTTAATCATTGGATGCACATTAGTCATGATCGTTGTACAAATATGAATTGGTATGTTGTTTTTGTAGGCCTATTTAGTTTAACTGATTAGTCTGTTCACTAATTTATTTGGCAGTGCCATTAACATAATTTAATTAGCTTAAAGCTCCATCGCATTTATACAATTCCATCAATAATCCGAATTACCTCAAAGTCCAGTAATTGTTTTTCTCCGTAATTGTTGTATTGTCAATTTTACATGTTCCTATTCAGGATATTTATGTAATACGCAGATTTGGCGACATCCAGTCCATCGAACTTACTAAATACCGAAAAGGCTTTAGTATCATGTACCACATACACACACTTGCTTAAGCAAATTATATACGAGATGGTAAGTTTATTTATCTGAATACGTAGACTATGAAGAAACCTTCGATTCTGTAGAAACTTGGACAGTGCTGGAGTCATTTTACTTATGTCAGATCGATTATTGGAGGTGTAAAAGTATTAAATAAATCACAATATAAATCTAGCGCAATAATGAATTATTAGTACAAAAATTGTAATTGGTATGATTCTTTATATAAGTCAGTTTTTAAGTAAATGATCAACAAATGCAAACGTAACGAATGTGGCAGTTTATGACTACAGATACTATTGTCATAAATTTTACGTATGTAAATTTACGTGACCAAGCTTTTGTTATTTTAGACTTTACTTCATGAGAAAACACCGTCGTTTTAGGTAACACTGAATACACAACTATCTTCAAACAAAGCTCGGGTTCTGCGCCAAAAACAACGCAGGAGCAACTGATCAAAGATTAAGCTTGCAAAGTTTTCCGTGGCCTCATTTTATTTTATTATCAAAAAGTTTCATTACGGAAAAGTTGACGGGTGCTTGCCGCTTTATTGTCCAATTCATTTGTCTGGAAACGCTCGCAAACCGCTACGGTAAATAATGGAAATGCTAGAGTCCAACGCCTCTTGTCGAGTTCCCGGCACCAGATTACTGTACAATAAGTTTGTCTTGCTTCTCGTTATGCTCTAACAGAATGCAAAGAACAAACTTTATTATTGTAATAACAACTTTGTCGTAGTTATGATAGTGCCTAAACAGGCGAGCATAGTCCCTAGTTAAACAAAACATAACAGCAAACAACTAGATCTGTAAACATGTGAACTAAATATTATTTTCTGAAATAGTAAAAGAATAAGAACTCAGAAACAGATTAATCAAAGACGTTAGAGATTTCATATACTTGTGTGTTGTTTTATTACAACGATAGAAGAGTAGAGTTGATGTTACATAATTTATTAAGATATTTACAGAAAATGTAAGATGACCCAATTCTCAGTTACATTTTTTCAGATCAAATGACCGCTTTAAGTAAGCGAGTTTCAGCAGAACGCATTAAGTAAATTGATTTTTTCACTTATTTTCATTTCGTCAGTGCTTCGCCAAAAATGAAGATTGTTTTTAATTATTTTACGCTCATTCAACATATCTGTTATAATAAACAAACAAGAATTCCTTCAAAACATTTATACTTTATTCAAATCATTTTAAACTAGTAACATTATTAAAAACATTAAAACAAAAAACCACTTATAACGCTTATAAACATTAAAACTGCTTATAAAGATTTTTTTGTTCATAATGATATATTGATATAATGATTTTTGTCAAAATAATTAAGTAAAAGTATGACAATATATCTATTTTTAGATTGGTCTATTACTAGCTTTCATTTGATACAGATATTGTCGTAATAGTAAGAAAAATCGTCCCTCTTCCCCCTTTTCTTCTATTTCCAGGCGCCATTAAAAAATATATATACCACTATGTCACTATGCAAACTGAGACGATTCTAATGATGTGTTATACGTCACAATCCGTCAAACCATTTAAGCTGTAGCGCGTGCCAAAGTGGTCATACATACATACATACGCTCGAAAAACATAACGTTCCTTCTGACTCGTGTAACAATATAAAGTTGTTTCTTACAGAAGATGAACTATTATCGTCGGTATGATGGAGTAGGTTCTAACCGACACGTGTTTCGTGTTGCTGGAGCGCGGAGCATCCGTTGAGAGTGCTCTATGACTGACGATTGCACGGACGCCACTTGACGATAGTCACTTGTGGAGCTCGCTTACACGAGAGCGCTTCATTTCGACTGATTATTACGTTGTAATGTTTAATGATTATTTTAACTCATCGCCTTTTACCAATATTTAATAACCAAATATTTTGTAATTGGTATTGAAGTTCACACGAAATATGCGGTATGTTTCACGTTGTTTCGAATTTAATAGCATTAAGTTTGACGATTATATGAATTCATTTAATAACCTAAATTGACCGTGTGATACAAATGTGTTACCAGTATATAATTTCAATCTTGGAAAAGATGTAGTAATCTGATTTTTATTAAGGAATTCTGAAAAATAAATATATTTTTTAACAAAAACTACTAACGACTTCAATGCTATAAAAAAGTACAAAATAATTTAAATACATGTTAGTTTGGTACACAGTCCCGAAGTCAGCGCTCAATATATACAGTTATATCGTCATGATTCAGCGTAAAATATTATATTGAGCGCCGGTCTATGTACTAAACTAACATGTATTTAAATTATTTTTTACCTTATTTTTTAGGATTGAAGTCGGTTGTATTTTTTTTTTAAATTTTTTCAAGCTCTTTAGTGATGATACTATCACTAATTTTGGCTTATTGAACATAAAAGTACGTGTAAACATAAACAGAAATATAAATACAAACGTTAATTCAGCTTTCAACATAAATAAAAAAAAAACCTAAATCGAAGCTTAAGCTAAATAAATTATGATTTACAACTCTTTTACAATTTGTATGAAATAGTTTTATGTTTTCTTTTATGTTCAAATCCAACTTAACTCATTCTATAACATAGGTTCTTATCATTATCAGCGATTTCGTACATTCGAGTCGGATTGGCAGAGACTGAGTCATTTCAAATTATTTTAAATAAGTGCGTATTTGAGGGTATTTGAGAGTTTTCCTCGATTACCCGGGATCTCGTTATCAGATCATGAATTATGTGACTAAGGGACCAAAGAGCAAGTATACCCTACCGAATAATAAAAAAAATCGAAATCGGTCCATAGTTGGCGAGGTAATCCGTGTACATACAACAAAAAACACCAACTGAAGTTTGTATAACTTGTTGGACTAGCATAAATAACGATTATTTCATACGTGCAAAACATTACTGTACATTTTAAAAATAAAATAGAACGAATGAAGTGGTAATTGCATTTATGCGTAAGACAGAACATAAGCGGTATTGATATGGTTCGGAATGGAATGGCGAATGCTTTATCCCCTGTCCCGTAATGGCAGAACGGTTGGTAACAAAATGATAACTACATAACTACAACTACATATACACAAACGCGTACAACTACTATCCGATGTATTGTTTAGTTGTATTGTTTAATTTAATTTAAGATAAGATAATATCTTATCTTATCTAATTTAATTTAAAACGGATTTGTGATGCCTATGTGACAAATCTTATTACTTATTACTTGTTTAAGTACAATATAATCTGTGATTTTAAAATAATTGTGTTTATCCAAGGCAGATATATTTACTTGTACGAAAAACTAGAAGTTTCATTTTCATATTCTTTCTTTTTGTTAATTTTCGTTTTCGGGTGCGCTGCTAAAAACAGGTCAAGTTTATTTACAATGTAGTTCATATAAAAGAACAAAACATTATAGTACAATTAGTCAAATAAAGTAGAGCGAACGAATGAAGTGACAATTGCATCCAAGCGTAGGACAGAACGTAAATGATGTTGATACGGCGCGGAGTGGGCGAGTGGCGAAGGCTTTATTCCCTGTCCCGGAACGGCGGAACTGTTGGCTGCAAAATATAAACTGCACTCGCTTCAAATTACCTCCACGTTTTATGACACAAACGAGGGAAATACTTGTTCCACATTTTTCACACAACTTTTACTGAAAAGTTACCTAAGTGCTGTTTTTTAAATTAAGCCTTTTTATAACTTCGTTGATGTTATTGATGTTTGAAATGGAGTGGTAAAGGTATTTATATAAATGTATTAAACAATAGTTTATTTGTTTTCGAGTAACGATAAGTACATAAGCTGTGGGTCTTTCCAATACGAAGTGACTTCAATAACCAAATTGAATCGTTAATGGGTAAGGTAATAAAATTTTATTAACATTGTATAACAAAGCTTTTATTAACATTGTATAACAACTTTATTCAAATGTACCTGGAAGTGTTTCCTTCCTTTAAGTTACAGGTACATTTCCTTTGAGTTTTCATTCTGACGAGGAAAAGAACTTCCAATTTTATCAGAGGCTTAAACAAAAGTGTGGGGCTCAGAATATTTTAAGAATTTACAACTTTACATTCTTACAGAGCATTTTACTTTTGTTGCAGCCACATGAACTCGGCGTAAATGAGAAGGAATGTTAAATACCTGTGCTCTACGACGTCGCTCTACCGGCACCGCTCACTATCTGCCTTTTCATAAGAGGACTACATCACAAAACTCATTTGGCATTCCGCCACATACAATGGTTCGCGTAGACGCGAGGCTGTGTTTAAAATACCTGCTTTTTTAACCCAAAATTTCGAGGCAACTTGCCATGGCGGATTTTAAGCGAGATAAAGTACTAATTGTTATATTCTGCACTGGATTACAAACCTACATTTATCTGAACGATATTTTCGTATAAACAATATTTTGTTCGTTTAAAAGAAGCACAGTAAATGTTATGCGATATTTCTTTCTAAATTGCTGTTACGTTAGATATTCGTAATTAATGAGTTAAGTAAATGTTTAATATCAGAAAAAAAAAACAAATAATTAATTTCAGAATAAAAGCTATTTCTTTTATGTTATGGTGTGAAAGAAGTGATTACTGTGTTTGTTTATTTTTTATATAGCTATGAATTACTAAAATCTTGTATAGATTCATTTTTAACGTAATACCCTGTATTGTTATATTCATTGATTGAATAGTTCGTTATCCCAATGAGTGTTTCAACTGCATGGTACCTTCTTCATTTTTCTTCAGACCGTGGTTTCCACGCTTAAAAAAAGACGCTTTCTACACTCATAGCCCCACACTAGAATTTTCTCCTATGTTGTGGGTGTCATGGACACACAAAGACGAATACACAAACACGTAGACCCAGAAGAAAAATCTAAACTCTTAATTCAGATGCCTGTCTGGCCGGGGATCGAACCCGGGACCCACTGCGCGTTAGATCGTAACCGCTCGTCACGGGGGTCGTCAACGCGCTCTGTTAGTTTGTTTTGTGGTGACCTAATTTGCTGCCTTTTATTTCGTACCGGAAAATATTAGACACCTTGTTGTGAGGAAAAATACTTATATACTTCAGTGAATCATTTTATTAATTATAACGTGTTTTGTTTC
>DWNE01010347.1:0-10394 GCA_018249875.1 Cecropterus toxeus
TACATACATACATACATACATACATACATACATACATACATACATACAACCGAAGCTAATAAAAGCGAGTTAATAAATAAAAGAGAGATCAAATGAACTATAAAAAAATTAATTACACGAGAACAATTGTGGTATAGTTGCAATAATATTCAAAATGATAAAAAAATATTTATTATAAACAAAAAATGAAAAAAAGAACAAATGAAAGAATTTTATCTTACGTTTATATCCCACATATGAACAATTGTGTTACGTGGAACAATATTTTCGCTATATTGCTAGTATAAGCTCAGCTCATAGCGTGCTAAAGTATTCTTTATGGGCTCAATAAAGAGCTTACATAGATTTGTTCGTCGTTCTACTTCGAAGGTCGTTATTCCCTGATTTGATCGATATAATCGAGGCCGCTTATAAATACTGGTCTGCTGTTTCAGTGACGTCGGTGCCGTCATATGAGTTTGCTAAGACCTTCGGATTTTCTTTGGATTTCGCATATATATCTTTAAACATATTACAATAAAATAAATTACACAGTGATGTTATAAAGTAAAAGGAAATATTATGGAGATTTTGTTTTGGTATACGTTGGTTAATGTTACTGATTATTTAGGATAATTCTAACTTGATCTTTTTGCTAAGTTATTTTTAAATAAATTTAACTTGTTTAGTGAATTTAAAAATACAGGAGGTATGAAAGATTTTTAGTTATAAGTTCTATTGATGAAATAAATTTAGACGAAGAATTACTTTAATGAAGAATCATGTCAGTTTTCAGGATTACTATCCTGTGCTACTGCACATTTATAAGATTCAAAGCTTGAATTCGGTACACAAATCTCAACGGTTTTTATAGACACGTCGTGTAAAAATTGTTATAGAACATATACATTAGTGTTCTAGATAATTCATATTAGTATTAGTTGCATATAGTAGCATATTTAATTTTAACATGAGTATTAGTATTTTAGATAATAAGATTAACTTTGCCTGAGATCATCCACAGTCTTAGATAAGTATATCTTAGAGTATATCTAAGAGCAGTGCTTAACACCACTTTTATTATGAATAGGTAAGACGGATTCGGAGTCTAAAGACAAACAATTATAGCTCTACAACCTTTCATATAAAAAGGTAGCAGCAATTATATCACGAGGATTATGAAGCATATTTCAATAACACAGCTACTCGTGCGAATAAATAGTTAACAACAAAACATCTTGATAGAGCACGAGAATACGAAAATAACTTCACTACCTACATCGTATAAGGTATAACGCATATTTACCAACTTGAGTCGAACAACTGTTTAGTCTACGCATGTATTTCTGGACACCAATTACATAATTTGTTTAGTATTTTAGATTAGCCGGAATATTAAAAAAATAAAATTTCATTCAATAATGGACGTTCTGATATACATTATACGAAATATTTTTTATTTGGTGGTGATCATTTAAAAAACGTCATTGAAGATTAATAGCCACTGGCAATAAGGTGCAACTACTACTAGAACCCAAAGATTTAAATTGGTCTTTGGCAAAATACCGACGACGGAGATTAGTTCATACGCGCCCTCACAAATCAAAAAATCGATCTCGTTTGATAAATATTTGTTCAATAATCAATAGTAGAATATGCCTTGAGTAAACAATTGATCCGCGACTATTTAAACGACTAGTGAAACTAGCCAAACTAGAAAAATATTACTTAAATCCATAACTGGATTGACTGCAGTTCCATTAACGTGGACTAAACTGTTTCATCGTCTTGAAATCGTACAAGTACAACTCAACTAAACTATTTCATCGACACAATAATTAAACTGTATGCGCTAGGCCTTACGCATAGCGACTCTGTTGTTTTTATATGTTAATACGGTTCATTAATCCGAGGTCATTATGATTTAATCAATATAACGGAGGTCACAAACTGCCCCAGTTCAATCATGCATGTAGTACACACTCTTGGCGTGGTGCCAAACGGCCTCAGATTTTGAGATCTCTTTAACCTTTTGTTCTGTTTTGGAAGAGGATGGAGAGTGGATTAAAAAGTAGTTGCTAAGTGAGTTGGAATTACAAAATTAAGCTTCCATTTAAGACGTTAAACGGTGGTAGGTTAGTGGCGAAGTGATCAATACTACACCGGTGGGTTCCGGGTGAGATCCCCGGCCAGACATACATCTGAATGATGAATATCTGTTCTGGGTCTGGGTGTATGTGTATTTATCTGTGTGTGGCCATGGCATCCATGACAGATGATAAAATCATAATGTGGGGCTATGAATGTAGAGAGTGTTATTATTACCATTTACTAGTAAGATGTCAAAACAGTACTACGTGTATAAAAACACACTATTTTGTCTGGTATTGACCGTGGCAAAAGCAGGCACGAATTTGCCAATTTGACAAATCTACATATATAAAAGGCAATTCCGACTCACTGACATATATTTCCATGCACAGGCGAGTGTACTGTACTTAGAACTCTAAAATTTGGTAAAAGAGTTTCTTTCGTGGTGTAGGTGAGCAATAAGAAAGGATTTTTAGCAATTCAACTCCTAAGGGGGTTAAATGGGGGTGAAAAGTTTGTATGAAAGTTCACCAATTTTGTAATAAGCTCTATGAAACTTAGTATCTGGCTTATGGGTAGAGATAGTTATTTTACCATTCTTTACAAATCAGCCCCTAATAATATAAAATAGGGGTAGAAAGTTTATTTGAAAGTCAGAGCCAAGTTTTTCAATGTCCAACGAAGTGGGCACGGGTCTGCTAGTATTTGTATATATACGGAAAGGCAAGGAACTGAACTATTTAAGATCTAGATGGTTTGCGCCAACGTAAATAAAACACGAAATAGGAATACAAAGAGGAGCGTTGACTTAACGTTGCATGTTCAGAGAACAGTCAAACCGCGTTGGTTTCAACCACAATTGTTCTTTACTGCAATAAAGAAAACGTTTACAATAGATTTGAATAAACGCTACTTATTAACGTAATAGTGTTTCGGGTACAATATTTATTTGTGTTTAAAGTAATAGATGGGTAAATTACATAGGTTGGTTTTGTATTCGGCTCACTTAGGTATATATGAACGGGGCTCCGCCACGCGGGTCGTCAAATAGGTGCAAAATACTCGTCAATGAGCCATAAATTTCTATACGCCTCAAGAACGCATTTTCGGGTTACCTAAGACCAAAACGAAACGTTTTGGTGATTTGTACTGGCCGCCAAGATCGCCTAATTTAACCGTTCTAGACTTCTTTTTGTAATGTCAGGAACATTAACAAAAGAAGTGTTACTCTAGTCTACATTAGACACGAGTCTATGTCAGCAATTTTCAGACTCTTGAAGCACTTAAACATAATATCCGTCAGGAATGTTAGAATATATTGCCGGAAGTTCTGGCAATAATGACAGAAAATGCCATAAATCTCTATTAAATTATCTCTCTTATATTTAAGAACCTTCAACTGTTTTACTGTCAATGTCATACACGCTGATGAATAACCTCTGTTTCTTAAATGTGATGCGTGTAAGAACAATGGAATTGCGGTCAAAACAAGCCTCGCTATTTGATTGTACTTACTTACTAAGCAATATGAGTATACTTTACGCGTTCCACGTTACTCTTTTAGATGTAACGAATTTCAGTTGTTATACTATATATATAATTGATGATGAATAATTATTGTTTCTCAAATGTGACGCGTGTATTAACTGCAAGAACAATTAAATTGCGGTTAGAACGAACGTCGCATTTTGATTGTTCTATTCTGTTGCGTCTTTGTGTCGCTTCGTTTTTTTATTAACCTAACTACTTTTAACCGTTTTAATGTCTATTTAACTAATGTCGATAAATAACAATTGGCTATTTAAATACATTTTGCTTTCTTTGCAGTGTTAACAGTAAGAACAATAAAATTGCGGTCAGAACAAACGTAGCGGTTCGATTGTTCTCATTAACTATGCAATGTTGAGTCTAGGTTCGTTTTGCACGCTACTCTTTTTAACGAAACCACCTTTAACTGTTTCACTGTCTGTCTTATTAACGCTGATAAATACTCATTGGATTGTAAATGTAAACGATTTTTTAACATTTGTAAAAATTATCAAATCGCAGTTGGAACAAATGACGTGGTTTTATTTTAATAAGATTACTACATCAGAAACATGCTTCTATTTCAAAGTTTTTTTTTCATTTTATATTGATTGTTTATTTTACTTGGAAAGTAACAAGTTTAATAAATGGTCTGATTATAATTATATCGAGTGAAAATGACTTATATTTTTTTACACATAACTACTGCTTTTTCTTCTTATTTTGGTTGATTGACCATATCTGCATAATCTATTAAAACATCCCTCAATTCGGAGTCTACTTTTAGTTACTCTTGAACATGACTGTAAAGTAGGTCAATTAATACGCGTTAAAAATTACGACACTGAGTTTTTACTAACAAATTTATTGTACCGACAGATATTACCGTTCCGAGAGACAAATAAAATACACGCTCAAAGTTTTATTATATCTGAAAAATAATATTGCATATTTTTTTAATGTGAAAGGCAAAAGAAATGCGTATAAAGAAGAATTTAATTTCCTTACATTACAAGCAAGACTTGGAAGCGAGTGGGAAAATTTAAACTTTCCGCTTCATACCATTGATGAAGTTTCTCAAAGTCGGCGTAAGACTAAAGCACTGGTTGGCATACATTAACCCAAAAGTTTGATGGTTCAGTCCCTTGATTAAAACTGCCTGATCGAGGATATAAAGATTCCTTACTTTTGGTATTAGGCAAGAAAAGTCAGGGTCTGCCCTCATGTATTCATGCAGTGACGGTATTTCGAAAAGTTTTCGATGAATCTGCATTTCAGGTTTAGGACAGTCAGAATAAGGTGATTCAATTGGAATGACCACGCCTGATTATTTAAATTGTAATTTCATCTTAAGTTATATGTGTAAGAAATTATACTGCAAATTTTGAAATATGTTATCATAATTCAGTCTTTAACAGTACTAGAAACACGATTATACATAACTGTATATTAGTTACGTACATATAACGTTTAAATTCAATAGATCTCCCGAAAGTAGTAGTAAGTTTAGTGCTTAATAATACAGTAAGTGTTATGTGTAATATGGAACCTAAAAAAAAATTAGACGTAGGGTAGGTAGATTATTCTACCATTAGTCCTTGTCAACGATTTCTCACCGCCGCTGCAGCTTCGGTTCACCGCAATCTATGCAACTGGGTCGAAATATCTGCAACAAAGAAATTAAAAACGCATCGTAATCACCCTTTATGAATTAAAATGGATCAATTCTGCGATGTTACTAGTCTTAAATCCAAAATTGACTTTCTACTTTGGTTCCAATTTCAGCTCAATCCGATTTCACGTTGTCAAATGGTGTATCGTGCCTATAATAGAAAAGGTCGAGAAAATCTCATGGGAGAACGACCATAGCTATAATATGAGGGTGACAAGATAAAATTTCCGCTAGAAACCTCATTTTATGCTAGTACGTCAGAATTCTTGGGAAGGCTGCGAATAATGAAAATTCTTTCATTTTGAAAAGCAAACTTTCGTGCGGCCGGCATTATGGCGAACTTTAGTTTAGTTGTAAGAATTTCGGTCGCTCGTCTGATTGTAGGTACATATAAATTTTGAAGTAAGATATTATTACTATTATTTGTAGCATTTATTGTGCTTTTAGGCTTATCGTTAAATACATGTGCAACGTGCCATTTAAAGTGTAATAAAGATGCCATTACAGATAAAAAAATTAAATGTTTATCATTTAATTTTTTATCTGTAATGGCAGATTTTTTCTGGACCTTCTCAGACGAAATCGTGTTACAATATGGTTATCAAGTGTATGGAATTGAAAATAAGATTTTTTTTTTAAATATCTTATCATATGCAAGATCGCAAGTGACATTACGTATTTCTTTTTATTATTTGTCTCAATAGGTATTTAACCCCAATTTGAATAATGTCTTTATTTAAATCGTTTCATTTAGTAGAGTACATACTTACGCCTATAAGATCTCTTTAGGGTTAGAATATGAAAAAAAAAAACTTTTATTAGTGAATGTGTACCTACATTTTAAAAGCACCGAAAGTTCACATTTTACAATTCTAGCGTATCCAGTTTAAGCTCTTTGTGGCGATAATTCAGTCAGATGACACAGCAACAAAACAGTTGAATTTCAAAAAACGAGCAAAAAATTTGGAAATTTGGAATATATCCATTTCCGTCATTAACGTTATCTGTAACCCACATAATACTCGGCTTAGTATGCCGGGGTAGGCTTTACAGCTTAGAGCGATCGGCGACTGTCACGTATACATCCATTTAAAGATCGACCCATTTTGTATGTTGATTTGTATACAGCCATATAAAAGCCGATCCATTTATTTTGTTGCTTTATACACATCCGTTTAAAAATCGACTTATTTTGTCTATTGATTTGTATACATATGTTTAACAATTAATCCATTTTATTTGATTTGTATACATCCATTTAAATATCGACCAATTTCGTATGTTGATTTGTTTACATCCGTTTAAAAATGGACCCATTTTGTATGTTGCTTTCTGTACATTCGTTTAAAAATCGACTCATTTTGTATTGTTTGTTGCTTTTGGTACCATTTCTACTCCCGATAGTTGCCGCTGGTAGCAAGAAATGAGATTGGACAAAAATATTGTATGAATTACACGAAAAATCATTCGTAGTTTAGTAACGAGCATAATTATGTACAAAGTTAAAATTAGAGTGGAGAGCCAAATTTTTGTCCAATTTCTGTAAATGGAAATAATATTTTATTGTTTCCTTTTTTTAAAAAAATGGTAAAAAGTCTGTTTTATTTTATATCTCGTCAACCCATTATTGTCCTACTGCTGGGCACGGGTCTTCTCTCCGAGTGAGAGACTTTTAGGCAATAGTCCAACGCGCTGGCCAAGTGCGAATTGGTAGACTTCACACACCTTTGAGCACTCTTTTTTTATGAGAACTCTCAGATGTGCAGGTTTCCTCAAAATGTTTTCCTTCACCGTAAAGCAGTGATAATTAAATTCTAATATGCACATAATTTTAGAAAAATCAGTGGTGTGTGCCTGGGATTCGAACCCCGGATCCTCGATTGTGGGGCCGAGTTTCAACCATTAGGCTATCACTGCTCATTCACTTTTATCATCACTATTATTACATATTTATTATTGCTGTTAAATTTACACCGTTAATTTTAACAAAGTAATTTCATTATATCAATTTGGTCGTAATTTTACTTTGTCTTTAAACAAAATTCCTCAGGGACTCTCTAAAATTGAGAGTTTAGACAAACTCAACTAAATTTTAATTGATAACAAATATAAATTGATTTACAATGAAAACATAGAAGCTAGACATCAAAGTACACTATAATTGATGAGATTGAGACAGATTTTGTTAAAGGTCACATTTAAATACCTATAATAACACTTTGTTAAAGGAATGTCAACCATCGCAAACCCTTAATTTATTTTGTTAATTGATGTTTTCTATGAGAGATGTATTAACTTTATTAAGTTAACATTTGGCTTATAGTATTGGTATTGTTCCTTGAAATTGCGGTATGTTGCGGCATTGAAACGACTGTAAAAAACTCGTATCGTATCGTAGTGATATAATTAGAGAAATTATTATAAAATAAAATAAAAAAGTTACTGCTTTAAATTATGAACTAAAAAAAATACATACAGTCGAACGTATAACCTCCTCCATTTTGAAGTCGGTTAAAAAGACAAAAAGAAAGAAACATCTACAATAATAATTAAATAATGAAACAGAAATTATATATTATAAGATACTACACGCGGTGGCAAATGTAGTTTTGGTAGATGTTCTCAATTTTTTGTGTACACTCGCCTGTTTTCGTCGTTTCGTAACTTTCTTCTCCTTTCCTTATCCGTGGTCGTTATATTTAAAAAACTTCTACAATGGAGACGAATCAAGCGAAGTGTCATATGTTACAATACGTAAGTTGTTTAAGATCTATAGCGTGTCAAAATATACGTAACCTATGTTTGGAAAATATCATCCTTTTTCTGATGCATTCGGGCAAAAGCAGTAGGTACTCATTAAAGACATCAAAACACAAAGATCTTAGAAGTGTTTTCATTACTTCCAGCCACAAAGTATTTCTTTGTTGTGGCGGCGCAAATTGCAATTAGCGTAGTGCTTTGACCCGACGCGTTGTCGACACGCGGCCTTCATACAAGCACTTGCAAATAGATTACTTATAAATGAATTTGTGTAGATGTAAATCTACAGTAAATACGGTTTTTTATTACATTAAACTAAAATTCAAATTCAAATTCAATTTTTTTATTTGCTAGAACATGGTACAAGATAAAAATGTAATAGTATGTTATAATCCCAGTATGTTCTGCCATAATCGGCGTGCAAATGTCAACTATTTATAAAACTCTACAAAATTATGTTTCTATTTTTACATTACATTTAATTTGGAATACAATATATTAATAACAGATTTGAATTAAATTAAACACAAAAATAATATTTTAACACCACAAATACCAATAAATAAATCAATTACTTACTTATTTAAAGTAACAAATGAGCATGCAGTCCACCTGATGGTAAGTAGTTACTGCCGCCCATGAACATAATTATGTAAGCGACTTCATATAGAACAGAGTTTCTATATGTCGATCGATCGAGGTATAGCGTTGCTATTCCTGAGGACTGAGATGGTCGCCTCAGGCAAGCCGGTTTAGCTAGGCTTCTGATGGCGCTTTTATTGATCTGCGTTGTAGATATTTGATTTGGCACTTACAAACAGATTTCTTGTAAATGATTTTGTCTAGAACTAAACTATAGTACAGATGGATTCGTGACTAAAATTTCTGTTTCTCGCTTTGATGCCGCTTTGATCTATGTTCCAATAGAGAATTGAGAATTTATGAAATCATATAGATACGTAAATGCTTCCCTCTTAACGTTTTTAAAGGTATTTAAATTTAATCTATTTCAATCCTCAGCTAACTAGTATAATAACTAAAGATAACCAACTTAAATGTAACATTAAATATAACGATACGAATGAAAGAGCTATATTTCATTCATTTCATTATATTTCATGTAAAATTTTGTGCTAACAACTATTCTCGTAAATTCATTACTCGTTTATAATAGTACGTTTTATTGAGCCTCATAAAATAAATATTGAATGAAATAATTAGCATGCGTAATAGATATAAATATAACGAGAGAATATTTAAACTCCAGTTTGTCTTCCCAAATAAAGTTAATTCTCAGTAGGCATACACAAATATATACTAATATTATAAAGCAGTAGAGTTTGGTTGAACACGCTAATCTCAGGAACTACTGGTTCGAATTGAAAAATTATTTTTGTGTTGAATAGAACATTTATTGAGGAAGGCTATAGGCTATATAACATGGGTATTTGTTGTTCTTTCTTATGTAGCAGCGGGTGAAACCGCGTGGCACAGCTAGTACTAAATAAATCACGTAAAGAACACGACACAAACAAAAGACATAGAACCGTGTTTTTATAAGACGAACAAAAACTATCAAAACAAATAACGAGCCAAGAACCTGAATCACATCACGATATTGAGAGCGATGTACGTGCGACATAAAAAGTTTCTTTAATGTGGCGAGGGTCTTTGAACAAACTTTTGACGAAGTTCACGTATTTTTTCACGGTCTTAGAGGGAGAAAAGTGAACAAATCCATATATAACAGTGTAGCGCCGTATTTATTACACAGTAAGATCTACGTCTACATACTTTATTTTGTTTTAAAACAAACATCTCCGTCAAGAAACAACGGCGTACTTACACTAAGATGTTCTTCGGTTTATCCTTTTTACTTTTCGTATACTTTGATATATTTAAATGAAGTATTGTCCAAATCGATTTTTTTTTAGGATAACTCCAATAAACTCGTAGTTTTTGTGCTAGTTTTTGTACAAATACTGGCAAGAGAAACTGACATTGTCCCCCTAGTTCCGGGATTAGAATAAGGCTACAGTATGCCCTGTCCGTCGTAAGAGGCGACTAAAATGAGCTTCCAAGGTCGCGGGTGGCAAAAGTTTGAGCTTAAGCAACCTCGGGAAGGATGGCGGTATATGTGATCACGTACCGTCGTAAACACCGTACCTTATGAACGTTTCTCCCTCCAGGCCAAAAACAAAACGAACATATTTATAAAATACTAGCTATTTCCCATGTCTTTATATGCGGACATGTAATAATTCACACATAATTTCCAGGTAATAGTCGATAACATCGACTCGAAAAGTTTCCAGACACATGCTGGTGTTCGACAGGGATGCATACTTTCTCCACTCCTGTTCAA
>DWNE01010348.1:0-10394 GCA_018249875.1 Cecropterus toxeus
CAACAGTTATAAACATAAACGCTAAACATAGACGCTTTCTACACTCATAGCCCTACACTAGGATTTTCTCCTGTGTCGTGGGTGCCATGGATACACAAAGACAAATACACAAACACCCAGACTCAGAACAAAAATCTAAACTCATCATTCAGATGCCTGACTGGCCGGGAATCGAACCCGGGACCCACTGCGCGTTAGATCGGTATGGTAACCGCTCGGCCACGCGGGTCGTCTCATTAAAATAAAAGTTTAACTGGGAATTAACTATTCATTGCAGCTGTCTTACACCAACTTTACATGGACACTTTCATTTATATTTGGATGACTCCCATTACCCACTGACTCCCATTGTCCTGTTTTCCCCTACTACTCTAAATCATACCTCTACATATTATTTAATTAACTCACATTTGTTTTCTAAGTTGCGAATCGTTTATTCGGTAATAGTCAAAGAGAAAAAAACAAAGACACAGACACTTTATAGAGTCATGTAACAATAATAGTTTAAAAATATTCTTTAAAATAAGAACCTTCTCCAATTTCGAGGTCGGTTAAAGTTAAATATCCAGAAGAGCTTTACGCGATGACAATAGTTTAAAAACGTATTGAAATTATCAATTTTTTAAGCTGTTTAACGGCTATTTCTATAAACATTTTAATAGATGGATGAACATATTTTAATTTAGGTATTAGGTGTATTATTACCTAGTTATTTTTTGTATACAAAGTAAAGAATTATATTGTATATTTTTAGATATTTAAAATAATAAATCGTTACTCAGTAACGGTATTTATTGTACGCGGTAAGTGATAATGAGATTAATATTTATTTGTTTCGATTAAGTTTACTTGTAAATTATTTTTTGATTCAAATGTTTAGTGCGTTCGATATTTTAACATATTTGTTGTAGAAAAAAAAATACTCATTTTAATTTTAGCCATATTGATATGAGATTGTATCAAGAATAAACAAAGCAAAGAACAAAAAATCAATCGAAATAGAATTACAACAAAAAATAATGAAATATGTCCCGTCTTTTGCATAACAGATTTTATATCAATAACATTACAACAACATTAAAAAAATATGTGCAAATCTTGGAAAGAAAATGTGTAAATTTCTCAATAAATTAAGTCTTAGTACCAACATAAATCATTTTTATATTTATTTTTGTATTAAGGTATTACTAGTGTTATTGCTTTAAATTTTATCACCAGACCAAATATTTTTCATTATTATTTGAAAAAAGTAGCAAAATGTTATAAACTAGGTTAAAAATATTGTATAAAATATGTTGTGAATCACTATAGATTATTATCAAATAAATTTAAATGTTGTCAGTCAATTACACATAGATTTAAATTGCTAGATGTGCCTACATGTTGAAATGTGATCTAAAGCTAGCACGTTCTAGTCTAAAAGCGCTTTCTTACCGTTGCAAGCTCCACCAAGAACATATATATATATTAGTAGATTTAGAATTTGCCATGAGATCTATAAATCTTTTTTAACGATGAAAAACTATTTTACATTACTTATATCGTTCATGTAGAACAAAAAAATATTTCTCAAAATGATAAAAACACTGAAAATGAAATAAGATGTCCTACACCCAGTGAGAAAGAAAAAAGAAGAGAATCTATTATTGAAATTGGTGAAAAATCTTTGATCATTTCTAAGATAGTAGACAAATAATATCTACGTAAAATTCCCAATTAGTGACTTTATGAATAAAATGCTAGAAGCCGTTTAATACAGAAATGGTATGTCATTTAATCGGTGTTTTCAGCAAATATCTAACATCAGATAAAATAAGGATAATGGGGGAATAAACCAACATGTTTCACTTACATATGACAATCTAACATGACGTGTTATTGGAGAATATCGTAAATCTTTGACAATTCTAAAAGTGATCGAGTGCGTTCATTAGTGAGCAGACGCGAATTACTCACTACAATTGGCCCATCTATAAATTTAAATCTATGCCACTAAGTCTTTATCTAGTCGTTTTGAGATTATTCATGTTGTACTTATTTTTGTTTACTGTTATATATCGATGTACTGTTACCTACACTTTTAGATATAGATCGTTATTGCGAAATCAAAGTATTAATATAATATGTGTAATTTATTTTTTGTTGATATTTCACGATTGTATGAATATGCTTTAATAGATGGAAGAATCTTTTAATTCTTTGCCCTGTCAGTGTCACTATTGTGAAAAATAAAAAGGCATTGAAATAAATTTCTTGTTTTATTTTCTCTAAAATGTACATTTTTATGGTAACCCATACTAATAACTTTAATAAAATATATAGATAAGACTAATTCTACTCACAAATATATTTACGATTCAGATTAATATTTTATTGTTATTTAAATTTACAAGTTTCATATTATAAAGAAAATATATTAAACTCAAATTTATTTAATATTTATGATTTTACTTCAAAATTTTTACTTTACAAATTTTAAAGTATAAAGATATTAATTAGGATTTTACTTAAAATTTACCTTACATATTCTAAAGTAAAAAAGACATTCAATACTGTATTTTAGGTGATCAAACGCATGAATTATCGCATATATTCATTTTATACTGAGCCATTAAAGGTAAGGAAATTACCGCCGCTTAGAACTTCCTACTTTCTAACTTACGCAAACAATAATCTTCAGGAAATAGCACCTCGTAATAGTCGTAATCATAACTTATTAAAGAAAATATTATTTAGCACTAAGCTATTTTACTTAACATACACTTAATTCAGTGTCTCCAAAATTCCACTAAATTCTAGACTCAAAAATTATGAAATACTAAGTTCAACAAAAAATAATACAGATTTTTTTGTTTTTATTTTGTGTAATATATGTCTTTGCCTACATTAATAGACCGAGTAGCTTAAACAGAAAAGATATATGTAGGTACAAAGTACAGTACTTAATAGAATCAACTTATGCCAACCTAACAAAACTAACTCCTAGCTACTGCAATAGAAACATTATCAAATATATCATATAATACACATAATTATTGTTTATTTTCCACAAAGCTATAAATTAGCGCTTACCTCAAGTATTACTTCCATTGTAGACAGCCCTAGCATCGCCATAAATACCTATTCAAAACTCAATTCAGTGCCCTTCAAATGCTCTTCTGCCCATTGATCAAATCTTCGCGACAAATCATCTGACATATAGTTCTTCCAATCACCGATTTCCCCTTTCCTGATGAATCTCAGTTGAGTTTGCTCCAAATAGCTCTTCCCAAAAGACTTTTCCAAGATAGCTTCCAGATTAACAGCCCGATTCGTCTTCATATTCTTGAAGGAGAGATGGTCGCAAAGCTTATCTACTTGTTCTTCGCTTATATCTTTTCCCAGGAATTTGGCTGTCTTTCTTACTACTGTTGGTAAGTCCCGCTTCATTTCTTCAAATTTGATGAACAACAAGTTTGGATCGTGACGTCTATTCCAAAAACCTGTGGAGAGAATCATAAAATTTTACGATAATGCTCTTATAAATTAAGTTATTATTTTTAAGTTAAAGATTCAATATGTTCAGACATGCAAGATGTGGAATGAAGTCTCTCCCGAGGTATTAATGGAGTGCCATGACATTGCGCTCTTCAAAAAAGACGTAAAAAGAGCTCTATTTCAAAAGCCGGCGATGCATTAATAACTTCTCTATTGTTGTAAATGTCCGTAGACGATTGTGATTACTTCCCATCAGGTAGCCCCTTATCGTTATGTTTAAGTTTTTAAAAAATCGGGAGATTTTAAGGTACAACTAGGAGTTAAAATTGATTAACTTCTTTGTTGTTAGCTTGGTAAATGACAATTATAAAAAACTAGCCGATACAAGAAATTACTTAAGTTGATTAAATCATATACAGTGTGTAAGTTATAAAAAAATCCGATTAAGAGAAATGACATACCAAGTATATGATTCCAAACTGGTCCAAACGGAGCGCGATCCCTCATGAAGATGTCACAGAACTCTTCGAAATTTCCCTTGAGCCCGTGCACGAGCGTGCAGTAATGGTAGTAGGATACTACCATGTCTTTAGGATTACGCGATGTGTATATGACCTAAGACATAATACAATGTTGTTAGACAGCCTCGTATACTTCATTCTATAAAAAACGGTTTAGCAGGAATATCACAATTTTGCTTTTACTTTTGTCTGTCCTGTGATATACAATATCGCAAGTGAAATTGGGATTTGAATAGGTCACCAAATCGCGGTACTATGTTGCAACATCAAATCGATGAATACATCAAAGAATATTCTCACATAAAACAATAAATAAATAAAAATAAAATAACCTGTAAATTTGTATCTAAAACATTTTTATTACTAGAATATATTACGTTTTTTTTTTTAAATACGTGCAGTAACTTTTTAAGGTAAGCTTATTAACGCTTTATAAATATTTTTGCTGATAATTTTTTACCTTAGGCCTAGCAGAGCCGTCATCCCTCTCGATTTCCAGGGGAAGCAAGTCCCACGGTAAATGACTGCGTATATACCGAGGATGTGGGAGACGGTACTTCACTAGATCAACCGAAGTGCCCTTCACAGACTCGTCGTGCCATTCTGCGTGACCGTCCACCATGATGCAAGAGAGCTCGACCAGAGGGCAACGGATCTAAAGGTCCAAAGATATTTGGTAATGAGATCTTCTCTGAACCAGCAGAGAACTAGAGCGGTAAACCGGCATGTTCCCCATAAAACAATCACCTATGATGATATTATTTGTTTTTTGGAAAAAAATATTAGTTTAAGCAGAGAACTAGCGCGTTAGACCGGTACGTTCACATTAAAACAATCACCTATGACAATATTAACTGTTATCAAATTTATTTTCGTCAAAGTATTTTTTATATATTGAGTAGTAAACGAGCATCCGATTCGTCTAATGTTAATTGGTCACTGATGCACATGGACATCTGTATGCAACTTCCATATAAGACAGAAGTTCTACCTGATGCTGAACAAAAATTCGTTGCCGCTCCTGAGAACTAAAATGATAGGTTAATATTAAAGTCAGGAAATAATGTTTGAAGAGAAGATACATATAAGTTATATCTGCTCTATAAGAATAGAAACACAATATATTATGTATTCAACAGAACAAACGTTTTGTTTTTTAGTTTAGTTTAAAAACAAGTAGATAGACTGAGAATATGGTATATAATACATATTATATATTATTTTGTATGTGTTTTAGTACATACCTGTTGCAAAGACTTTGCACCTTCATAATCCAAGTCATGGCCGATCAGCCAAACCATCTCTTGCGCCCAAGTGGACCCTAAAATAAATGTACAATTATATCCACGATTTTTTACAAGTGTCAGAGATTGTAACACGTACATTTGGGAAAAGAAATATTAGTTTAAAAGTTTAATATACTAAGTTACGAACACTTAAAATAATAACACTTTTGGCTAAGGTTTCTCATTATTCAAAAATATATAAAAAAACAACTTTTATTGATGGTACGAATGTAAAAAGAAGTAAAAAGGATTTATCATAGTAAATAAATGGTAAAGCTCTATAACAAGTTAAAGTAACTATATCATTGTAATTAGTCTTGTAATAGTTTTTGAGATACAAATGTAGTTTTCTTCTACCTCATAAACTACTTAAATCTATGAATTCAACAATCAAAAACAGAAGAATTTTAAACATACCAGTTCTAGGATACGAGCACATCCATACATCACTGTCCAGGACCGTCATATCCAGGATATCTTGTCCAATAGTCATGTAATCAGCTGGCAGGATCACGCGTCCCGGATTTATTTCAACCATGCAATCCTTTTTCTCGAACATTCGGTCCAAAAGCTCTCCCGTTTCGGGATCTAACTTCGAAAACGATAATTCTGGTCGCGTCCTCATTTTGTTGATCAAAAGTACGAATATTATAAAAAATTACACTTTTCACATTGGAAATAGTTTTTCCAGTTGGTTTACGTCCAGTTAGCTTGTGTCTAGGAAATGAAATGATTGCGTGCATTGCTTGTGCCTTGCGCATTTTACAGCTCTCACAAAATAGAGTGTTCACTTTCCTTTATGCAACTGCATTCTTGAATGAAAATAGTAAAGTTATATATTCCACTCTTTTTTATAATATGGAAGTAAATGAGCTTGCGTGCACCTGATGGTAATTGGTCACTGTCGCCTGGACATCTGTAATAAACTCCAAATAAGACCAATGTTACCTGCGGTCAGCCACAAATGCTTACTGGTTGCTCCCCCGAAGAACAGGTTGGAACCCCTCAGATATGTCTCCCTTACCATATAGACCAGAACACAGCACATAGATAATTAATACATTCAATAGATTCAGTGAGACTTCGCACTATATGTGGAATTTTTTTTAAATATTATATTAGCTCTATGTGGAGAAAGAGAACTATTTTCAGAGAATATTTATCAGTCGATATTCATCCTAATTTATGAAACCGTCATTTTTTTCAAACTATATCTCATATCTCACGCTAGGATTTTCTCCTGTGTCGTGGATGCCATGGACACACACAGAAACGAATACACAAACATCCAGACCCAGAACAAACATTTAAATTCAACACAGGTCTGTTTGGTCGGCGATCGAACCCGGAGGATATTCATGGAAAACAGCATTATATTATAAAGTTTAAAAGATGCAGCATAAGGTGTAGCATCCTGTATAAGCTCGTTCGTTTCCGCGTTTTCGTCAGCAAACCACTTTCAGTTTCTAGCTGAGAACACGGTTCCGGTCAAGTTCTTGATTAGACTTTTTATGTAAAACCCATGTTTATACCATAGTTTATTTCCGATTATTCAACCAAATATTGTGATGGTTACAAATAGTTGATAACAATAGAAATTAAACTGTTTTATAAAAGGTTGAAGTACTCATGTATTCAACCTGATGGTACATGGCAACATATGTAAGCATATAAAACAGTGATCGTATCGGAAGTCGATCATAGATATGTTGCTACCTTCAAGGACTAAGATGGTCATCTCAGCTTAAGCCGGCAATCACTCTTCCACCGAAACGCTAGAAATAGTTGTGGCGGTGGGACCTCCCCCCTATACTAAGGGGGGGTCCAAATCGTGATTATAAAATTACTATGTTTATGTTTACTACTAAAAATACAGTAAATGGCATTTTAAAGAATGTAGGTAAATGTACGGCGACGAAAGAAAACGTCATCTATTTTGAATTTTTTTTATGCCATTTGAAAACCGAAAAAAAGGTCGTTCCTCGATCAAATTTCGAAATGGTTTTTTACTGCACACTGTAATGTACAGGTCCATTGGTACAGGCTGGTTGTACTGGTAAAAGCTGGTACGTGGTCACAAAGCCCCGTACGTAATCAAATCAACTCCATATAGTAGGTACCAAAAGTGATAGGTATTACTCCCATAATATCACTCCCTTAGCAAACAATTTAATAATTTGATTTATGGAATTCATTGATTTATTTATAAATGCTAAATATGTCATTAGAGAATAGTTATTCTGAATCATGAAAGCAATGATTTATTTCTTACTGTGTAAATTATACAGTTGTACACGCAACACGCAACTTTATGATACGTATGTAATGTGCGAAATATACCTTTCTTGTTTGTTTAACTATACTTAAACGTGTTCGCGTGACTGTGTGTGTATAAATGTGTTTTTTATGAATATAACATTCTCAGAATATTTATTTTTCGAATAAAAACACATTTGATTATATTCCATCATCGTGGACAAGGTTTTATTGCGATGTTTTTCATCGCTGTTACATTACAACGAATATTAATTAACAGCTAAAATCGAGGTAATAATGTATAGTGGAATAAAGTAGAAATATTCCTTAATAACGCACCATTCTTATACTTTAATTGCATTAAGAAGCCATAGATGGCGCTGTACGCATTTTCTGTCTATGGAACAGTTAATTACTATAGGACTTTTGACTGTATTGTCTGCTGCCAGTTTAGTTGATTCAAGTTTTCTTAAATAACACGATTGTTCATATGGTCCCTTTGACCTCCGACGTCTGGTCAGGTATTATAATTAAATATGTATATTATAATACACATTAAATGGAAGAATTGTCTATGCCTATAGTCGGATTTTAACATTGTTATATTATAATTGGACTACATGTATGTTCGCGCCAGTCACTATCATTATTTTAAATTAATAAATAAAACAAGATAACGGTAAGTTAATACATTGTCCATGAATTTATTTGGGACTGCCGGGTACAACAAAAGTACATCACCTGTCGCTTCCGTTCCGATTTCGGCTTCCTGTTGATCCCCCGCAGCCCCGCACTTTACTTCAAATGTTGTAAACAAAGAAATCGATAATGTCCAAAGTCATAAACGTAAATTCCAGCCTGGCCTATGAAATACTACTGTATTTGAATTCATTTTATTTGGGCATGTTTATAGTTTGCGAGACTGCCATGGGGATATTAAAAGTGATAAATGTTACATACCCCGAAGACACTTTAGCGACTGAGGTGGGAATATTTTGTTCCCTCTGTACAATCGAAACATTGCGTATTTTCTTGGGGCGAAGAGGAAATCTGGCCAGCAAAAGTAAGATCATGTAAATCTATGCTGTTTGTGCGTTTTTCGGGTTGCATCTCGTATGATTTGAAGCTGGTTATCGATTCCCATGAACAGCAGTAATTAATTATAAAAAAAAAAGTTTGACTGCAGTGTTTATTTCGCTAAATTAAAAACAAGGATTTCGGACACAGGTTACGCTAATATGAATTATCCCTTTTTTTTTTATAAATAGGGACTCTTAATATCGAATTTATAAGGTAATATACTAATTGCCAAATATTTAAAAATATGCTTATTTTTGGTCAAAGTATGTTGACCATTGTCTGATACCATTTTTTCTGTCCCATGTCGTATATTTATAGAGTAAATATTTTTCTACTTATTCATTTTTACAAATTTTCATTGTGATTAAAATTCCACCATAATAATATAAATGTTCTAAAAATGTTCGATAATCCAAAGCTTATCAATAGCTACCAAACAAAAAAGAAAAACTTTTGGCAAACTTGACAAACAAGAGAGAAATAAGCTCATTTTAGAGCCTTTTTTCTTGGTCTTTTTGTATATTTTATAAACTGTAAAAAAGGATAAGATGAAGGTCCATTATGTGTAATTTTATCTTTTCAGAGATAGCTGTTTTATGCTCAGTTCTACTCACCATACCATCCGGGGTCGCTGTATGCTACTTCCTCATATGCCAGACCTACATTCTTAGGCTCGAGTACATTTGGTGTCTGGTCATGTTGATGTTCCATGCCCTTGAATTAGCCTTTGCTATTTTATACATTTTTACTGTATGCCAATCTCAAAAGTATGATTAGATTATAAAATTCCTCTACTGCCAAATGAATTAATGCCAAACATGAGATGGACTGGCTATATTGTTATTAATCTTTTAAATACCAATATTTTAGTATTAATAATACATACTTAATTTAATATTATTGATACTCAAAGTTTAGGAATAAGTGTATTTGTGACAGCATATTGTGAACTTATGTTGCTTCCGTCTTTTAGAAAAGGGCTCAAATGCTTTTTATTATTGCTTGCAATAGACTGATCATTAAAGGTTCATCCATAAATTACGGGTGGGAGATGGTAAATGAAATTTGACAAGGGGGTGGGGTCTTAATTTTCGTGATGTCACGTTTCCAATGTGTAAGAATTAGACTTATTTATAATTTGAGAACCGCTTTCTTAATAATTTCTATATGTAAGATTGCAAAATGAAACTTAACATTAGGGGATGGGAGACAGAAATGTGACAAGGACAGGGAGGGGTCAAAAAGTCGGGAAATTCTTCTTAAGTAATTTATGGATGGCTCCTAAGTAACAAAAAAGGTTGTCTTCTAATTTTAAGCATTACTGTGAATCTTTCTTTAAAAGCTTTTTATATTCACTTATTATCTTAAGTATTGTTTTGATATGATTACAAATTTATAATTGAAAAGTAAATATGTAGCTTGTTAACACATTTTATGTATGCAAAGAATAAATGTGCTTTCTTCAATTATAACTATAGAATTTATTTATATTAACACATTTTTCAAATACTGTGCAACTCAGGCTTATATTTTTCTGCGTTTAATAGTGATATGCATATGCTCATGATTTATTTTAAAACTTACATATTTTAAGTAAAGAATGTTATATCCAAAGCAGGGTTATATAATAAAAATTTTATTATAAAGAATAATGAATAAAACATTCCATTAATTTATTCTTTTATTCTATTGCTACAAACTTTTAACTTAAAACTATTCTGTTGTGGGCGGTGTTATATGTTCTGGTAATGGCTGACACTCAATTTTGGTAACC
>DWNE01010349.1:0-10393 GCA_018249875.1 Cecropterus toxeus
TGAGAATCCTATTGGATACTTAATCACAATGCTTTTTTCATAATCATTAAGAAACAAAAGGACATTATTCCAATAATTTATTCAATTTAATCTTTAAAATAATGTTGTAAAGGAGCAACCCTGACCAAAGTCCATTTGTAATAAGACGTCCTTTGTCCTAAAATAGGATCACACCTATGATCCCCCGTGTGAACAGCTAATCATACCCTCATTTTTCTGCAAATAGAATAATACCGGTCGCACTTACGTGTTACAAAGTGACCCTTTTGTCTTTGTACTAAGGTGCACGATAAGCAACGGATACAATACGACAAAGCCATTTGTTGTCTCGTTATAAAGTCTCCTACACACGGGAGACAATGCGACGCGTGTTCCAGCGTGACCTGAGGATGGGGTGACATCGTTATTATGGGTCCGAGGACGTCCATAGTCTTGCTGTCAATTCCATGATATCCGATAACCGCCGCAAACAATGGACATGTGTTTCTTTAATAATATAGATAACAGTGTTGATGTCACTTCTTTGTTATGTAAAAGTGGAGTAAATAACACGAACATCACGTGTGTAGCTGTACAGTAAAATCATTATTTGAATAGAAATAATCACTATAATACTTTATTGTATTGTTAATACTTTAATATATTATTATACTTTATTATATAATTTTGGCGATTTTTGCCATTTTTTTGCGTCTGGTAGTTGACGAACTAATTTATAGTTATAATGCTAGATTCCTTCTAGTTTGATATCTGCGGTACCAGTCTGTCATTTAGTCTCAATTCATCAATGCTGTGTAAAACTGTTATGTTCCCACTTGGTCCACAGGAGCAAAATAATAGCTGCGAGCTGAGGATTCCCAGCTTAAGTCAACAGGAGCGACACTCAATAGTAATCACTTAAAGTAAGAATGAATTATTATACCTGCTATCATATTGTTATACAAAGTAAGAATGATTTTTTGTACGTACTAAGTTATTGTTATAGGATAGGATTGATATAGATTGATTGGTATTCCATTACGGAAATCAAACAAACAGCTAGGCCTATAGCAATGCAATACGTTTTCTACGTCCGCTATAATATTTTTATAACAATAAAAACTTGTAAAAACAATGTAATATGTGATCGGATTTTCCGCTCCATTAACACTAGATAGCCATGCCCTTAATTCGCTATCATGCCAAAGTTTATACGTCGATGTAGTATGTTTTAGAAACGAAAACATAAAAGTAGGCAGTTGATACTATCTGAAAAATATTCTGCTTCTACTTCTGATCATATATTTATTCAATATATGATCAGAAGTAGCCGAACAATATCGCGACATAAAATAGAATCGCAAAAATAATTAATTTTAAACTAATTTATAATATAATACTTTCTAACAAAAACATGATTACATCATTTGATACTAAAAACCTCGTAAGAACTTAAGTTTTATTAGTCTCAGAAACAACGGATCGCACCGAAACTTATTATCTTCAACCTATTATAAGGTGTATTACAAATTTCTAATTAGGTTATATCATTTTATAAATTGTAGTTTATTTTAATGACAAAGGTTATTTTACATTTTTATAAAACAACGTTTGTCATTGAAATAAATTACAACTAATTCTTAATTAAATAAACATTTACTTCAAATTTTTAGATTGTATACATTTTATAATGGGAACTATCTATACAATTCATTTAAATTTTATGTAATGTATGTATAAAAATATTTGTAGGCCATAATTTGACACAGTAAGCGTCCTAATATAATTGTGAACACCTTTGTTATCCTTGCTGACAAATTAATAAATGATTTATGATTTATTACTGTACAATATAATTCATACGGACACTATCTCGCAACTTAATTATTCAAATAGATCACTATCTCTACATATGTATTTACTGTGCGTTGTTATCGGTCACGATAAAGGAGCATAAGGTCAAGTTCCGGCGAGCAGGTCCGGAGTGGTGACACTATCGTGGCGGATGTACGGAGGAAGGCGCCACTCGGGCCGCGGGATAATGGCGGTCCGGGGGCGAAGTCCAACGGCCCGGACGGGAATAGACTGCCCCGATGGAAAGATTACGTTAAACACTTAGTTTAAACTGTGTGCTAAGTAATAACTTCAATCTGCCATACAACATATACTTACATAATCAAATAAATATATACATGACGAATAGATACCCTGTTTCCTTTGGGAAGTCGGTTAAAAATGAAAAGATCCGATTGTGTTTACTTTGCATATATTTGCAAAAAGAAAATGATTAAGCTCTGAGAATAAGTCATGATATATTTCTATATTTTTTTGAATTTGTGTGTTGTTTATGAAACGACCGATTGCATTGATTTATATAGTCCGATTCTTGAGGTAACTATTAGTCTTCATTTCACTAAAATCTATCTGATCTATCAAGTTATTACAATTTAAACTACGTACCTTTATTTGAACGCGAGTAGAACCGCGGGACACAGTTTCTAATATAATTTTAAGTCAGTATGTTGTCAAATTGTACCCAAACAAAGTTCAATGACGACGAGTTTGACATCATGAGGCCGGTTATACAATTACTAGTAGTTACATATTATTATCCTTGCTACCTATTATTTAATCGTAGGCTTTCCAAACAAGCGAATGTCAATCAAAGTCAATGAAGTTATGCATCGCACCGTTATTTGTCGCCAGAAGTAATTTGCACACATTGTTTATGTGTGCAAATTATTACTGTGAACTAACATACTCTCTAAAAAATCTGTATAGTTATGTATAAGGTAGGCTTCTGTGACAGGTACCATAAAAATATAAATATAGATATAACGGATTTTCATAAACGAACCCCAAAGTCATCCTCCCATCCACTGAATCTGAAATATATCTTGTATCATAATTATACTAGGTTTACTTACATTTAGTTCTAATGGCAGCTGTAAATTGCTGACTGAATGTTTTTTTAGGTCTCGTTCAATAGGTCCAGGACAGGCTAGCGAATGAACAAAACTGAGTCACCGTCTACTTCAGATACGTTAGAATACATGTAGTCACCGTTTTGACTTCTCGCGACATCGCGGTTGTAAACACCGTCATGGTAAGCTGGCGAACACTGACACACTTCAAGATAGGTAGGTCCCAACAAGCGCCAAGACTGACCGAGTACTTTTATAAATTACATACATTGCCTCGGTGACCATCCTGAGAATGTACAGATGCTATAAAGGCTAAAACAAACGCTTATTAGCGACACTCGCGAGGTGAACTAGTTGCAGCCGGCGCGGCGGCGGGCGGACGTCCCGCGAGCGCTCTTAACCTAATTATTTATTGCACCGCGGGACGGTGACACATGCCACTCCACGCCGCTCTCCGTTACCACTCGCCAAATGCGAATCTTAAATTAATTAAAAAAAAAAATTTTTGTTTCATTGCGAGATTGTACAAGTAGTCAGAATCGCGGGGTAGATGTTTTCGTAGTTCGAGTGCGAAAACACTAGTCCCACACGAGTTAGTATTTCATATAAATATATATTTAATACATATGAAGTAGCAAACGAGCAAGCGGCCCACAGATAAACCACCGAGCGATTCTAAATTAAATTAAATTGTGATAAGTCTCCATCAGATCACATTCTGGTATTTCTTTATTGGCCCTTTACCTCTACACTAAAATCAATATTGAATAACAACATTCAACCCCCGATAGCAATTATCATATAAAAAGCGGCTCACCCTTTTTAGATACAGTTATCTTGGTACACAGTGCAGTGCATGTTTATCACATTGGCCGGGAGCGGCAGACACCACGGTCACGTCGATAAACCACTTGTGACCTTCAGCTAGATAACAAAGTCTGAAGTTCAGTGACAACAAGCGCCGGCCAGTAAACATCCACGCTGCTTTGGAAATCAACTGCTTTGATTGATTACTGGTTTATGCATCCGCTTGGCTCATGACCATGGGATTGGAAATAGATATTATCGACTTGGTCTGAGTATCTGTATTTACGGGCGTATCTATAGCTTTGTTCAGGAGAAGTCCAACAGTAGCGGTCGGCAAAATAAAAATAGGTTGCGTAGTAATATGGTAAATGCGTAGTCCATAAAATGCATATAAATGCACGAAACTATACTATACGAAATATGCTAACTAAAAAACAGTCCTCTTGTTTGTAGTTTTCTTATTCATCTATGAAATGTCATATCGAATATAGGTTAGAGAATTCTTTTTTAAAATAGCTCAATCGCGTTTCGAAAATGGCGGAATGATCCATTTTTAGCTAGCATTAACTGACAGTGTTTTTAAGGCAGGTTACTAAAGTTGAGTACGAAGCGGAATGCCTTACGTGCGATGTCCCTGACATTAGAATACATTTGCATAAGTTGATACTTTTTTCAGATCTTTATCAAATTATATGTTTACTATTACTAATATTCTTAAAATAATATATTCATTATTCATACAAACATCAAAACAATACGTCGAGCCAACATTAACAGTAACATTCAAAGGGTCTTAGTTAAGTATTTAAACACAGCGAAATGTGTAAGAAAAACATAAAAACAAGTATGTCGAATACGGCTTTACGGTCCAATATTTTAATCGCCACGAATAAAACCGTTAACTTCGCGCTATATATCGAGTTATCTTATACAAGCCCTCGCCTTGACCTTATCATGGCCCGGTTGCTTCATGCAATTAATAGAATATTAAGAAACATAGAGGTAAAAGGGTTAAAGCCACAGATTAACGTACTTATAGATATGCCATTATAACTTAGAACACGTACCGACAATATTAAACGCATTAATCACAATACACAAACATCCAGACACAGAACAGTATCTAATCGTATTATTTAGATGTCTCGCTGGCCAGGGATCAGACCCGGAACCCATTGCGTGTCAGACCGGCATGGTGATCTCTCCGCTACGCGGGTCATCAAATATGAGCTGTGCCCTTATTACGAATTTTTTTATAATCCCTTAAAAGCAATCATTATTTATGTGTCGCCCATCATTTCAAAGTACATTGCAAAGTATGGCCGAAGTCAAAAACAAAAACGTGGAGTGCATATTTAGAAGTTTTTATAAGTTTATTTTGGCATTTGAATTCTAATTGTACGCACATTATTTATCCTAGATTCCAATTTATCAATTTATTGCGCATTTTTAGCAAACCGTTCGATCACGCAGGACGCAGACAAATTATGTATGAACAATCATAATCACTCGATCATACTGTGCTTACGCGCGCCACGTTCTAATGGATCTATTAAGAATAAAATGGAAATGGGCAAAATGGTTAATTACTCAGTAGTGAAAACCTATTAATATTACATTTTGAAGATGGTAGAACCCTTCGTGGCTCGGGTCCTAAGGCACCAAACACCACACTTACTTCTGCCTAATAATGCAGGGTTAAGTGCTGTTGTGTTCTGGTCTAAAGGATGTGGTAAGGAAGACATATTGATCCGAGGCGATTTAATTTAGTCCCCATGCCCCATGGGTAAGAAAACATGTGACCAAAGCTCAGGCGTGGTATATAAGTCGGCAATACTAATAATCTTATATATGTTGATTACAGATGTCCATGTATGGTAGTGGCATGCACGATAAAATCACTTACCACTCCACCTAACTACGTTTCTATTCGATCATTCGTGGATTCGGATATTTTATAAACAATTGTGTCAATGTAACCCATAACATTTTTTGTAGTGTTAGTTAACGGGGACGTCTGACCCTCCGGCTCATATGCTACGGCTAAGTTGAGATAAGGGCGGTTGGGCTGGGATGCTCCGGCCTGGAGGGGTACCCTCTTTACCCAGAAAATTCCCTAGGCGATCGAATACCTCCTTAACATTTATACATAATAATACAATGTTAGTAAAAACAATGTAAAAGATATCACTAGTAGTGTGATGAGAAAGCTATTTTCTCCTACTCGTATCTCTTTTTACTATTATTTCTCTCAGATAATTCAATACAAATAAGCAGTGACAGAATGAAACACGAGACGCGTTATCTCGACACAAATGGGTCACAGATACAACGATCGCCTCTCGCCTTATCCGATGGACTTTGTAACCGATTTGTGTCTGACGCTAGTTTATAATGTATTGAACAAGTTATGAGGACACATGTAGCAAGAAGAAGCAATTTAGTTAATTTGAATTGTAAGTGTGACTATACAAATAAATAAAATTTAAGTGTCTGTGTGTATATCATCAAACTTGTAATACTACAAATTCACGGATTAGTTTATGAAGCAAATGATGAAACATTTAAATTATATTTTCAATTAAAAATAATGTATGTATGTATATGTATAAGATAATCTTCAAAATACCGACAAAAAAGTGAAAATACTCGTACATTATCAACATTTTATTATGTTCCTTGAAGAATCCGTAGAATGATGTAAGCAAATTTAATTATACAATTTTTCATCTTCCTGCTATAAATAAATTTTCAATTGCTTTAATATTATGAACGAACCGACATCCATAAATAAAGTTGAACAGTTTCCCAACTACCAACATAAGTTTGTTTTTCATAGAGTTTGTATGAATTATAAAGTTATGTTATTCGGTTTTTGAAAAAGTGCTGTTTCTCAAAAACTGTTGACTATATCTGTATCTTGTTCGAACCAATTTTCGTTACAAGTTTTCCTCAACATCTACAAAATATGTTTTATCCAGATTTTTTACATTCTTACTTTAGAAATGAGATGGGGGGGGGGGGGACACTCATTTTACCGCTTTGAGAAAAAAATTGAGAAAGAAGTTAGAAACCTTAATGTCATTTTTAAAGACCTTTCTATAGATACCCCACACGAGTAAGATGAAAAAAAAATTGGGTTTAAGTTTCATGTATGGGTAGCCCCCCTTAAATTTAATATATTTTTTATTTTTGGACTAAATTCGGAAAGCGGTTTACAGAATACACTAAAGTCTAAATAGTTTCCGAATAAAATGGCTGTGACATACGGACAGACGGACGGACGGACAGACATGACGAATCTATAAGGGTTCCGATTTTTGCCATTCGGCTACGGAACCCTAAAAACCATCGTATTATTATGCACAAATTAATCTCACAGATTAAAAGTAAAAACAGATCCATCAAAAAGTGATATCAGCAAGAATTAATAGGGCTTTTGAATGTCGCAGATATAATTTTTTCTTTGCCGATAATATTATTTGCCTACATTTTATATTTTGGCGAATTTGAACAAATGAGGCTTGTTGCCATCGGCGTATTTACTCAAGGGCTAGAATACATTGAGGTTGGGTACATAAAAAGTGGTAGGTTTTAGCCACAGATATGGGTATTCTTAGTGAGAAAAACGTCTAAAGACAGTCTTTCAATTGCTACAAATTTGCCTGCCATCGACATCCACTTTAGATTAGACTCACATTTCGATTTTAGGGATATAAGGTCAAAGAAAAAGTTAAGTAAAATTTTAGTATGGTTTCAATACAACCGTGTATTTTTAAAGATGCCTTGATAAACAGTGTTTGTAAAACGTTGTTTTGATTTCAACTCAGCGCAGAGGGTTGGATATTTTTAGATTTGAGAGGTTTCGTAAAAATTAATTTGCTTTCCTTCCGCTCGTTGTACATTTTAAAATAAATAAACAAACAAGCAACGTCTTCCAATCTTTTAGCCCCACACTAAAATATATTTTGTAAGTGACATGGGCGTAGACAATGACAAATAATTATTATCTTTTGTCATAGGATTAAATTACAATTTAATCCTATGATTCGACTTCAGATGAACCACACCCACACGCCTATTTCTACCTAATAACATATATTTACTATTTTATATATTTACTACTTTATATTTACTATACTGAGGCGTTCTACCTTAGTCTTCAAGAATAGCAAAGCGTCAATAACCAACGTTAGTTATTCGGGCAAGTTTGTAATCCTGTCTGAAGTTAACCATGGCAATCGCAAGCACGATATAATAGTCCCTTACCAGTCCATCTGGACACGTTTGTGTTCTAACATTCGTGGTTAAAATAGAAACAGATGTATCTCAGTATCAGGAGTGTCACCGAAATGTAAACACATCTAGACGTCAGACGACAGGAGATCGAATCCGGAACCTCTTGATCGACAGAGGTATAAATGACCACTGTCATGCAGGTCGCTTTAAATTTGTGTAAAAAATGTAAGAAAAGATAACAATAATGCAATATACGAAGTTGGATTATACACGTTCCCTGAAGGTTAACGTTAATTAATATCAATGTGTTACGTAACGTGTATGTAATTTATAGTGTAATACGACAGACGGCAATAAAATCTTAACGTAACAGGTACCTACTATATTCATTAATTTTTGTTTTATACGTACCTACTGAGAATAAGTTCTTATAAGACAATAACATGCTAAAAAAACTTTTAAACAAAAAATAGAAAGTGACTTAAATATCACCAAAAAGCAATAAAATATTTATTTAAATATATGTATGTTGGTTTCTAACATACACAGTACATAGTGCATAGTCCCGAAATCGGCGCTCAACATTATTATTTTATTGGATTACAATGACGAATCTATGTGCGATAAGTATATGAGAGCAGACTTCAGAACTAAAAAAACATACAGACGAATTGAGTACCTCCTCCTTTTTGGAAGTCGGTTAAAAACACTGAATAATGTATATGAGTAAAACATATACGTTAGGTTGCACATATATATTTAATACTTATAATGTATTTATTGATAAATAAATTTATTTTATCATGACTAAAATTTGCTTGCCATTCAATCGGCTGCTGATATTGTAGGTACCTATCTATTTTAAAAAAGTGACTTTCATCATTAAACTTTTTTTTGTTTGTTCAACTAGTTACATCGTTAAAAACAATAAAACCCGAATGCTTAAAACGATTTTTTGTTCATAGTGATATTTAATTTAACGTTTATATCAGTTTTTGTCAAGTCAAGTAAAAGTATAATATACATATTATATATATTTAGATTGTCCAATTGACTAGCTTTCATTTGGTACCCATATTGTCGAAATAGAAAAAAATCGACCCCTTCCCCCTTTTTCCTCTACTTCCAGGCGCCATTATTTAAAATTATATAGCCTATGTCACTGCAAAGTTATACGATTCTAATGATATGCCATACGTCACAATCCGTCCAGCTGTTTAGGCTGTAGCGCGTGCCAAGGAAATGGAAATACAAAGAAACAAACATACATACATCATAAATTCATACGCTCGTTCATTCATTCATTCATACGCAAATTTCCTTCCTTCTGTCGCAGTCGGGTAAAAAGTGTAAGTGTTTGTCGTAGATCGTAGCACCTCATTATTATTTTATAGGTGGCTGTTCGAACAAAATGTCTATAAAAGGTGAGTCTGAAGGTAGTACGATCGCACTGGCTCTCACTTGTACAACACTATAAAACCGGTTGTTGGTTGTACTACAACTATATAGTGGGGATCCACCCTTAGTTGATCCGGACACGAAGGTCAGACGGGAGGCAAGGTCGCGACGCTCTCCCCGATAGCTGTGATCTCTTTATTACCTTTAATGCAAATAAGGGGAACTAAAACTGAACAAGGGCAGCATTGGAAGCGACAGTAGATACGAATCATCTATAATCTTAGTTCATAACTTACATTTCGTACACAGCGGACATATTTGAGTTTATTTTTTTTATTTATTTTCTCCCAACAAATAACAATTACGCTTACACTAATATCTGCCAAACTGTGCAACGGTTTACCGGCAGCGTTCCTGTGGATAGGGACCATTTTCACTTTAATTGAATAAATACTAACTAATAAAAAATAAGACCTACCGACAATCAAATCGGTTAACTTTGAATGTTTTTTGTTATTTGTTTTCAAAAGATGGTTCATGATTAATAAAAAAAAATCTTATTACAGTCTCTAAGAGGGTTGTTATTGAGCTCCGTATCCGTAACTGTTGGATAATTTCGGATATGTTTCGGGACATGTTTTCGTTAGATTTAGTAAGTAACACTTAAAATTAATTAGGTTGCTATAATAATAACTGCTGTTGATTAAATTTAAATTTAAATTCCTTAAAAATATAATATCTGTATCGGAAACTATCCGAAACGAACAATTTCATATCCATAACATCCCTGGTCTCTTCTGCACATTGTTAATTTCAAATTAAATTAATTTATTTAATCAAATTTCTTACTTGGCATGCTGGGAAAATTACTCCTAATTTATCGGCAACTATTGTTCTTCTTACTATAAACGAATAGTTTTTCATTTACCTCGAGTTAATTGGATGACGAACATAGCATTGTAATAAAATATTTTCCATATTTAATTAAGTCTAATTTTTCTCAGGAGCACCCCCCCCCTCCCCGAAACATGAATAAAGGAGCTAAC
>DWNE01010350.1:0-10392 GCA_018249875.1 Cecropterus toxeus
GGGAATCCTTTTTATTTCGTTCAAAAGTAATGCGAGGTGTCTTTTTAACTGTATTATAAAAACAGTGTATTGATAACTTTATATTGGATTTTAATATTTAATTTAATTCTAGTCATTAATAATGTGACACAATTTACATATCGCTAACAACCATTATCGCCTATCGTTAATTCGTTGAAAGTAAGACAACCTAACACCGGCCGTTCGATATTCAAACAAGAAAAAATAATTTATGGTAGAACAACAACTTTTACCGCTCAAAAAGCATCCAAAATGGCGGATCCATCGCGCACTTCCCGCATCTATCTCGCTCTAGCTAAAGATATCATTTCGCTATCTCACTCACGCCTTCAACCGTGGAGTCGTAGTGCAGCCGTTACGTTACGTTTTAATTAAAATTCACTTGCACACGTGAACACAGATAATAAAAATTAAATTGATAATCAAGAGTGTTCAACGTAATGAACGTAGATTCCGTACGTTTTATTTAAATTTGTTAACACACATTTTCGAAGTAGGTTCGATATTTAAAACTTTATATTATACCTACCAATTTGTTGTTTTTTAAACAAATATCACTATTTCGCTATATTAGTAGAGTTATGTTTACAGTACAGAAGTACAGAAGTAACAGGTACAGAAGGACCATTTCTTATTGTTCACCTCAGGTTTTCTTACAGAATGTTCTTTTTTTCGAATTTAAAGAAATCAAAAAATACAATTGTTACTAGTTGTATTATCATTTTACATCAATAATATTAACATTTTTCAAAAATAACTTATAGCCGATTAAATAAAAATGTGATTTCATAAATGCATTAACTATTTTCTTTGTTTTATTATTTTATTGCTATTTGCAAATTGGTACTTACTTGAATTCGGCTATATTTTTTTGTTTTATGAAATGCTGTTACGAAATTACGTTGTTAATATAACTGTGACAGGCCAGAAACCTTAAACACGTTTAGTCAAATAAAAAAAATACATTTATAATCTGTATCCGATAAGGATAAAAATTTCGGTCCGCTAACTTCCTTAATTTGTAGCGAGGAACCCTAAAGCGTTGTAGTGTAGACCTTGACACCAAATCGCTAGACCGTTAATGTTACAAAGCTTCATAGCTAAATAAGCAAACGGTAACATGTAACTTGAGTTTGTATACAAAGGCCCACAGTACCAAAGGGGACGCATAAACTAAACGCGTTGGACATTTTTGAGATGGGAAAAAATTAACGCGACAATTTTACCGTAACCGACACCTCTGTATTTAAGTATGTACATATATTATGTATGTACGTACATAGATACACATGCATCTTGTCATTTATACCAGACTGCGTCAGAAGAGGGTGAGATCTTTCGAGCTTATGTACATGTATGTCAATTTCTTTGGCACGCACGCTGCAGTCCAAAAGGCTTGATGGATTGTGACGTATGACGTATCAATGGAATCAGTTTGTAGTGCCATAGGCTATATTATTTAAAATGGCGACTGAAAATTGACGTAAAGCGGGGGGAAGGGACGATTTTTTACGGTTTTTTCACTGTACCCAAAGGACAAAAATGGGACCCTATTTTGTTGTACATGACGGTATGGATATCAAATGAAACCTAGTAAATGGATCATTTCAAAAATGTATATACTATTATATAATACTTTTATTTTACTATTTTGACGAAAACTATATTTTAACAAATAGCTGTAAATAAAATACATAATTACAAAATCAAAAAACCTGATAGCTAATTTCAGTTGTAGCATACGTCACAAAGCGTCAAACTGTGGACTATAGCGGGTGCCAAAGGACACACACTCGAAAAACATTACCCTCGTTCTGACGCAGTTGAATTAACACGGCTAGCAGCCACAACCTGCACAAATAAACTACACTCCACAACTTGCGTAAGGTAGTAAAAAGCCAGAATTATTGAATGCACCGCAAAAAGCCAGAGGCGACCTTTAACAACACACCTGCTAGTTATTTAAATGCAATAGTTCTTACTAGTAATAATACCTAATATGAATATGGCTTAATGATGACATTTTTATCGTAATGCCAGCTTCTCACGTTAAAAGTATTGTTGGATTGTGGAAGCACTTCTAAATAACCGAATGAATACCGACGCAGTAAAGCGAACGTGTCGTATCTCAAAAAATGTAACTTCATACCAGACCCAAAATTTTATATAACTTGTAGAACATTGTTAAAAACATTAAAACAAATAAAACTTAAAATGTTTTTTGTTCATAATGATTTTATATGAGTTTTTGTGAAAATAGTCAAGTAAAAGTATTTGTATATTTTTAACCGACTTCGAAAAGGAGGTTCTATATTCGACTGTATGTATTTTTTTAATGGTCCATTTACTAGCTTTTATTCAACTCACATTGCCGTGATACAAAAAATATTGGCCTCTATTTCCCCTATTTTTAATTTTTTTATACCCTATGTCACTTTCCAAACTAAGACGATTCTAATGATATGTCATACGTCACAATCCGTCAAGCCGCTTGGCCTATAGCGCGTGCCAAAGAAATGGACATTCATATAAACATACGCTCGAAAAACATTACCCTCCTGACGCAGTCGGGCAAAAATATCGTAACTTTTAAATTAGATGATCTACCAGTATCTTATATGGTAAAATATTAAATTTGACACTTAAAACTATTACATATAATTCATGAAACCAAACCAATATAAGATTAGTGTAATTAATTTTATGTCCATATAACTTCATCATATTTTTCCGAGATACAAATTCGCTTTCCTGCGTCGAATTATAATGATCGTCATGAAATCTTTTCACCCTATTTAACGCCCTTAAGGGTTGATTACCCAAAAAAGCTCTTCAATATCATCTGCCCAAGTGTTCGAAGTTTCAATCCAATCTGAAGTTTTAAAAGTAGGTAAAAATCAGAATCAAATAGTCCGTAACATAAATAAATAGATACGTACATACCAAGTTAGTAAAAGTCAGTTAAAAATATAAAAGTAACCGAGAAATCTTGCTTTTTTTTAGCAAATAATTATTTAAAACCGTACTTGTGTAGTTGCTGTTGGCCCTATTGGGCTTTACAGCTTCACCGGGTTTTTGTGGCGAGCCTAAAACTCAGCCGGAACAGAAGACTATGGCATGGAAGTGAAAACAATTTAAATATATTTTTATACATATGTTTACAGAAGGAAGGGATGGTTTTGGTCCCCGTTGCCGGATTCCTTGGCCTTCCCCCTTCGCTAGAGGGAGGGACGGTTGCAGATCTAGCTAAACTGGAATCCTGGCCTTCCGCCTCGTATTAAATAGGGATTGCGGCTGACCCAACGGCAGCTCCTGTGAGGAATATACAAGAGGGAGATTGGGTGTCTACTTATATACTGCTGATAGTCACGAAGGTACGTTCTCAAAACACTAGAAACTTCGTGAAACGTGCATCAAACTGAGAGGTTTACGTTTCACAACCTTAAAACAAATGGTTACAAAAGTCAAAAGTTATTACTCACTAAATGTACCTGTGTTAATAAATTGTCTAGCTTTGTACTTAAAAATGGCCGTACTTTTAGCAATTCCAAGAATTCCACTATAAAGCCTTGCAATAAGCATATAATAGTGCCTTGTAAAATTAAGAAGTTGAGCAGGTAGGCGATTCTTTGTATTGACGACAAATAAGCAATAGGGAATTATAAAACAAAAAAAAGAAATTCTATGAAGGTACGTAGCATTATATACTTTGAATGAGTGTTTATTGCTTTGTACTAAAACCTAAACTAACCTTATTATTATTAGCTAATGCTATTCGGCCTAGAAAGGTCCCTAACTAAATAAGAGTCAAAATCACAGCACAGAAAGCAGGTAAAATAAAATTGTATACTTTTAATAAAAATATTTTTGTGCTTTTAAAAGAATAGTAGTAGTAGTAGTATTTGTCACTTAATTCTTATGTTTTTCGGTCTGGAAAAGTCCAGAGCGGATTAGAGTTACAGATCTCAGCACAGCAAGGGGATAAAATTAAATAAATTTTATAGTAAACTTTGAAGAAAAACATTTGTGTTTTTTAACTAACCTTATTATAAGCTTATAAATGGAAAATAGATGGCAGTCGAACAACGAAAAAATAAAAATAAAATAATTTATGATAGATTTTCACCCGACTGCGTTGAAGTAGAGTAATATTTTCAACCGTATGTATGTATGTTTGTATGTCCGTTTGTTTGGCACGCCTTACGGATTGGGACATATGACGTATTATTAGAATCATTTCAGTCTGCAGAGGTTTATATTTTTAAATGTGACACCTGATAACTGGAATAGGGTATGGGATATGTTTTGTATTGTTTGTCTCCCTTATGACGCAGAGAAGAAAATAATAGTCGAAGTTAAACCTAGAAAAATTATAAATAGTGGTGTAACGAAATACGCGAGGAAGGAATACTATACTAAAAGATGCAATAAGGCTTTGCAAACAACACTAAGCTAGGATCCACCTCGAACTCGATTAAGCCTTATTTATTTTTAAATTAGCATAGGTTTATGCAGTGCGTTTTCATTAACAAATACCTGCCTGCCTTCTAAATTTACGGAAACTACGCGTACCTCTAAATCTGCTTTCAAACTCAAAATTGAAACAAGATTTGACCTAAACATACTTATTAACTTACTAACATACAAACATTGCAAGTTAAATAAAAGCTTTTAAAAGGAAACTTTTACTCTAAATTTTGATCACTTGAAGTTGGTATTTCAACTTGTATTACTCTAGTGTGGTAATTTCTGATAAATCATAAAAACTTTCTTAAAATATTGAAAAATAAAATTAAGTTAAATATAAATAATAAAATTTAATTTAACACTAATATAATTAGTCTAAATGATGCGACATGCTTAAGTATCTTAACTAAAGCATCGTGTAAAAATTACAAATAAACAAATCGTAAATTAATAGACAAAGGTAGAAAAAATCGTAAGCCAGCAAAAACCTTCAAGGTATTAGTACCATTAGCTCATAATGAAGTTAAAAGTATATGAAGCATGAAAATTTGTAATTCAAATAGGTAATCCTAAAAAAGCTATGTTGGTCACTCGGTTTTTGCCATCAGCATTTCTATTTTTATCACTGTGTTAATAGTCGCGCGGACCTACTTCTCGTATAATCTAAAATCAACAATCGATAGTCCGCTCTGTTTATCTTGTATAGATTACTTAAAATATACATATATTTACATATCGAATAGATTGTAAGACTTCAAATTTTAACGCGCAAGTATGGTTTGATATTTGTCATGTACCACAATAAAAGTATCCTATGTATTGCCATAATTCATCTGTGCGCTAATTTTCATCCAAATCTAATCAGTCGTTTAAAAAAAAAAAGATGGCCGCGAATTTATGAAGTAAGGTTTTAAGGCGCCAAGCCAAAAACCGTAAAAACATTTTAAATTATAATCAGTAATTTTTGCATAAGACAATAACAAATACATAGATCCTCAGAAACTTTTTCATTTGCAATATTAGTAGGTAAGATTTTGACTCTCAGGTTTTCATTTAAAAAGTCACAAATTTCAAAATATATTTTAAATGTTAGAATATTATACTATAAATATACTATTATATACAATAATCCATTCATTTAATAAAAAAGGTGTGGGTGCTGAACATCGCATATTTTTCAAAAAAGGTACTTTAAGCGGACTGTCTATAATTTAATTTTTTTGAAATTTAAATTGAAAATATATTTATGGACCGTATATTCCAAAATTCATTATCTTTGAGAACTATGCACGCTATAAATAGTTACGTTCCTTTTTAAACGCGGGTAAAGTAAAAGGGCAATCAACTTCATAATTCAATTTAGTTGATAACTTGTTTGTTTGTGTATGCTAATTTCCAAAAATTATAAACAGTTCTACAAATTATATTGCGCGTGTCCCAAATAAAAGCTTAGGCTGGTTTTATTTGAACAACTACTAAAAAGCGGTAATTGAATGGAATTAGAAACGCGAGCGAAAAATCATTGCAATAATGCAACATGTTATTTATGTAAAGGCTGCTGAATATATTTTGTGAAACACTGGCTATGCTTTACAGACTAAAATTCCTTATTGTTATATAGTGCCACACAACAAAGTTATATTTTGGCGCCACGAAAGATCATCGAGCTAGGCAGGTATGTATGTACCGCAATTCGTGAATGCCCCATGACAGCTGTTGTAATTTAAATCATAACGGTTAAAACACGACTTCTTAACTTGCCCGGTGAATCATCTTTCCGCTTGATTCACGATCACGACGCTGCTCGCAGTACTGTACTTAAAGCCTCTATAGTACTCACTACATACTATGTATAAAGTCACAGTCTCACCGATAAAATAAATATATACAAATCAATTTAACCAACTTGGCAGAACAAAGACTCCTTTGTTAACTTCGTTTAAAAAAAAAACGAGCAAAGCAATCGACATCAGCTGTTCTTAAATCTATATGCGATATGCAAATCAATTACGTCGCTTTACGAATACGAAGCTTTTGTAAAAGCGCCCGATGTCCTTCGTTTTGGCGGTCTGTTACGAATAACTTATACTCGCGTTATAGGTGTATGATACAATTTACGATGAAAACCGGTCTGCATGCACGGTGCTCGGTGTCTACATCGATTCAGTCACCCCGAACCGAATGTTTCACACAAAATGAATCACGTTTCGCCCGAGACCAACTTTCTACGCTTCGGACAATCTCGCCACCCCGTTTCGTGACCCTACCCTCGGAATTTTACATTCGAAAACAAAGATTTCACTTACGAATCGATGTCCGGTGTCACGTATCTTGTGAATATCTGGAAGCCACGTGCATGGAAGGTAGTCCAACCGAACAGAGGGGCCGCATGCAGGCCGGGATTGGTGCAATGTGTTAGAAGGCACAACGTTTACACCGAATCACGTCCTATGCGTGGCCACCGCTGTGAACGACCGGCGGGGGAACGGGACTGCGCGCCGCGGATGCTGAGTAGCGGTCTCCGAAGGCCGGGCCCGGTTGGATAGGCCGGGACTGGTGCAATATTGAACCGAACAGAATATAGCGCCAGTCACCGCCTCGCCACTCGGGCCTCTCGAACAAAGGTGCCGCTCCTGCGCCGCGCCCGATGCTGCCGGTAAACTTGCGAAGTTAGTGAACTCGCGCACGGTAGTGTCGACGCGCACGAAGCGCGAACGCGTGTGTCCCGGTCAGCGGCCGGCGCCGGAGTGCTGCGGTGCGGGGAGCGCGACGCGCGCGCAGCTGTCGCGCCGAGAGCCCCTCCCCGCGCGTCCCTCGGGCCCTTTATCGTTCTGGGAAGTGGTTCCTAAACTTCCCGGCCGCGCTGCTCGCTTCCATCCTCCCCGATGTATGGGAAATTCTCGTAACGTGCTCGAAAGTTGTGAGCCTTGACACGCAAACTTGCGACGTGTCTCTACTGTGTACGATGACGTGTGCCCGCAAACGAGCTTTTAGCGTCGATCACCTCGACAATCGAGAATTAGTAGACCGCACGCGAGGCTATCAGTGAATGAACGGCGTGATTAATATGCAAATATATGTACAAATCACTTATGGAAAACTACCTACCTTTATCTGTGTTGATCGTTAAAAAATATATCTACATAAAAAATAATTGTTAAAAATTAACCAAATTTACTCACAACGTATTAAAATTAACGTTACTCACAATAACAAAAAAATATATCAAGTTTATGTTCAACTATAAACCTCGTGATAATGTTATCCGAACAAAGAACTTTTAAATATCTCGGGTAATTAAAACCGCGAGCTAGCAACCCAAAGATGTTCAACATTCAAGCCGTCCATCCCGACCGCTCCTACCTGCGCCTGCGCAGACCATAGATTACAAAATAAATAGAGGGCACAAGGATCTCGACTTTAATAAAAACCACGCATGAGTCACGTGGTGTTATTATTATATAAATAAATGACGTCACGACATATGATCAGATGACTTATTAATTTGTTTTGTTTGCGGTAGGACTATCGCATATTTTGTATCATTTTTTTATAATATGGAAAAAGCTAGCAAATATGCAGTTCTGATGAAGCTAAGTGGCCACTGCCGCCCATGGACATCTGTAATCAGCTCTAGACAAGATCAGTCAACTGAAGTTGGCCACAGTTGTGTTGCTACCACTGAAGATTGAGTTGGAACGCCTCAGATAAGTACATCTCCCTTACCACACTCTTCAGGCCAAAACATCACAGTGCTGTTAAAAGGCAAAAATAGGTCTACCGATCTTCTGGGGCAGAGCTCCATATGTATTTTCTGAGAGCCTAGTCCGCTATGTGTAATGTAAATAAAAACTAGAACAAAAAGTGAATACTTAGGTAACTTAATTTACCTTTTTATATTATATAGGTACACTTAACATTTTGACTCGGCCGCTGTTGCATTAGTTTAAGGTTTAAATACAAAATAACAAGTACTAAGCACCTATCTTTATATATTTTTTAAACATTATTAATATGAGTAAAGATACACTTAACAATTGAATATTAGGAATACATAATACCAAATGAAGTTTAGAAAAATATTGAATATACATCAATACTTTTTGTTTAGAATGTTTTTTACGGAACTTTATTAATTTGCACCGATTTTTATTTTCCCGCCAATAGTATTTACTATTTTACATCTGTGATATTTGTTTTGGTACCCGTAAATTAGCAAAAAGTTTTTTTTTTCAATTCTATTTTTTAAAACTTGTATGTTATTTATCATTCACTCAGTTTTTACTATTTTGTCCATAAACAATACATCAAACTTAAAATGAATGAACTAACTGTATCAAAGTGTGTTACTACAAAACGTACAAAAAAGTATTTGTTCAAAACCGTATAACTTTCTAAACACTTATCAATGGGACGGCGAAGAAGTTATGAAGTTTTACGTTATTTAGAACTTATATATTATTTTCTTACTTTATGCGTGTTGATTTCAAGGTAGGGTCTTCTACAACTTAGAGTTTCTGAGGGAAAGAGTTTGGTAGCTAGGGAATACAGGCAGTTCTCAAAGAGCCAAATGTTTTTTCAACTTGCTAAAATGAATTATTTCTGATAATAATATATTTGATTATTTTAGAATATAGTAGTTAGTATTGATTACAAAACCGCTGTTTTAAGGAAGGAAGGAAGCTTGAAGGAAGAGGGGTAAAGCCTGTTTATTTTTAAAGTGTAGCAGAAACCTGGGATTATTCTTCCGTGATGATAGCAACTTGTTCTACAGCTAATTCGCAGTTGATTTCAAAGGCTCCATAACGGCATAGATCACTCATCATCAGGTACTGCATGTGATAATTTAAAAAAAAATCTCATAACTCGTTCGGAAATTGAAATGTACCTAATAAAGTTGCATCGCGTACGGAGGTCAAATCATAACTGCATTTTCCTTGCGTATCTACCTACAGAGATTTCTACCGATACTGACATAAGTTGCGGGGTTACCGACCTCGCTGATATGTAACATGACTTACAATAATGTGACGCAAGTTATCGGGCTAATTAAAAAACGAACGACAAATTATATGTATACTCTGTAGTGAGTGCGTGTTAGTAGGTATGTTAGTAGGTATGGTAGGACAGTAACTGTAATTTTTTTTAGGTACCCACTTTCAATCTTAATATACACATATTTATTTATACCTACATATTTTGACTTATTGCAATCGCAGAGAATGCTTTTAGGCAATAAATTTGCCCTTGTAACCCTTAGTTTAAGGTGTTTCGAAAAGATAAATAAATAAAAATATTAAAGATTGATAATTGATACTAAGTATCCAATTTCATTGAATTACATTTTCGTAATTAAAGTTTTTACCGCGGCTACGTTCGCTTCGGCCACCTGCCCACGATGAAAAGTATTGTATGCGTTAAACCAGGTATTCCGGCTCATAAACTATGCCTATGCCAAATTTCAGTCAAATCAAATGAGTATTTTTACGTGAAATAGTAAGATAAATACGTAAACTAGCTGTGCCCCAAGGTTTCAGCCGATAGCACATAAGATAACAAACAAACATAGCGTTACGTCGTATAGCCTATAGGCATCCTCAATAAATCGTCTATATAATACAAAAATACTAAGGGTAAGGTGTCTCACATTGAACCAGGTAAATTTCAAAGTTTCTTAACGGGCTTGATATTCAATCAATTCGTTTATTTTTTTTGGGTATAGTTAGCAAATTTATATAACTTCAATATTATAATCATTTCTTTATTCTATTCTTTTTGGATGCCGGGTAAAAAAATGAATGAAAAATGAGATTTGGTTCAATGAGTACATCAGGTGGTACACATTTAACCGGGGTGTTGTCCACATTAAACCACCTTATTGACTATGTCATCTAGTTTAGTTTA
>DWNE01010351.1:0-10392 GCA_018249875.1 Cecropterus toxeus
ATTTTTGTCATGGGGCATTTTTCACAGTTCCGTTGGGGAATACGCCCTTTTCTAAACTTTTTAAAAATACATATGAACGTAAAAATAATCCGAATTTCTATCTGAATGACCAAATAATGAGGGGATGATTAGTTTATGTAACATATAGTTCCTAATAAACAAATATAATTTGGTTTTAAATAAGTTTAATTTAACAAAATAAAAAAGTAGGGCGTATTTAAGCAGTTTACCCTACATGCGTTCAAATAACATTACCCTCCTTTTGACGCAGTCTGGTAAAAAGATATTTATCTTTTACCCACATTTGGTTAAAAATATCCTGCATTCTTATTGTGACTAAAAACGATTGCGAAGTGCACTCCAGTACATGAAGGCACTACACTCGAGGCAACTCGACTCTATGAGTTTACTGACTGCATTGTCGCAGACAGTTTGTGTAAGATAAAACTTCACGAACATTTCTTGGAAAGAAGTATAAAAAGGTTTAGAGGTTTATTCTATTTACGGCGTACGATTTATTTGTTTTCGTTTAAATGGAATGCGTATTTTATATGGTTACAGCTATTTCCATGTTGCGTGTCCCTTAGGCTTACTCAGAGTTAATTTTTGAGAGAGAAGAAGAGAAATTGCTTTAGAACCGTTGTCATTTACAATTCGACGAAAACAAAATACGTTGCGAAAGTAGTTGTCTGTGCTACAACTAGGTGGCGCTAAACCCTTTTCTTAATCACGATAACAATTTTACTGCGTAGGTTGAAATACTCAAGGTCGATACATGTCAAATATTAAAATTATTTAGTTTCACTTTTGCCGTGGGATAATTGCACAAACGTTTATGTTTCTTTTTTGGGATAATATTGACAAAATTATCTTGTTCGATCATATCAAGATCATATCAAGTGACCGCACCGTCACGCAAGTCGTCTTACATATATCCATGGGTGGCAGTGGTCACTTACCATCAAATAGACTGCTCGCTCGCTAATTTGATCATATAAAAAAAATCGTAATATGCAAACCATACATCATGTGTTAAACCGTATCTGATAAGGTGAAAAATGATACCCTTACACTACACTGGTTTCCATACCATTCTTTTAATATTTGGCCAGTGAGCCGTGATATTGCCTCTTTGAACTTGTTACTTCAGACCACTGCAAACAAGACGCCTCTTGAGCCCGAGCGAACTTATTTATACAAGCTTAAGATTCTGTCAATAATGTTAAATTCTTGTGAAACTTTTTATGTTTTATATAAAATAATTAAAGTTATCTAACTTTTGATAGGATAAATGGATTTTAATGAAAAAAGGATAAATGTGTACAAATTCGCATTTTGGCAGCGCAGTGGACTATGGCCTGAAACTCTCTCAAACTGAGAGAAGACCCGTGCCCAGCAGTTGGACTATTAAGGAGGAAGACTAAATAATAAATATTACCTCAAGATATTTAGACCTTTAAATTAAATTCAATTACTTTGATTTGATGCGGTTCCAAACACATGGACAAACAAAATTCCAAGTTCCAAACACATAGAAAACAAAAAGTCTAAAAAATATGATGAAATATTTATTACTGGGTATGGTTTTCTTTGCAAAATACTGAGCAGTGATAACACCAGCCTATAAAGTTTAAAGAGTGCACGGTTCAAATAAATGTTTATTATTGATTTAAGTTATGTGCGTATAAGCAGTTTAGTCACACGCATAAATTTATTAAAAAAAAAAACAACGTTAGCGAACCTACATTTAAATACTAGATTATAAAACCTCCTTTTTTAACTATGCAAAGTAAAATAATATTTTAAAACAACGCTTGACGCTGCTACAAGTGACCTATTACATTGAAATATAAACCATTTTTCTAATTTACTAACAAAATCCCAAAATGCCAAAAGCACCAAATAAAGAAAAGCGGATCACATAAATATTCCTTAAAGATCTTGTTCTCCATTCCAGATGCAATAAATTGCAATAAGAACTTGTAAACTGTAATAATAAAGATATACACTTTTCCGTCAGCAGGGGATTGATTAGGGTATAGGAAGTTCCCATAACTCAATAAAAGATGGCGTTACTCGACCTAAATCACGCTATCGAAGTTTTCTAAGCTTTTTCATATACATATTCAATCTTAGTGTAAGTGCGACACTTACACTAATTAAGCACGGTCGCTTCCTATGCATCATCATCATTCATCCCTCGTTCGTTCATTCATCCCTCGTTCGTTCATTCATTCATCAACTTTTCTGTTCTAATCTTTACTAAATTGACAATTTTCATATTAAATTGATAATTTCCTTTACATACAAATGAAAGTCAGGTTTCTTTGTTAAAAAGAATAATAATAAAAATATCATGCATATTTCTAGCGTGAAGCTATATATTTTTAAGCTTAAGGATGATATACATATATCTCACATATTTGTAGCATGAGGCAGTTCTTGAGTTTCGCTAGATGTGGTTGCTGGTTCACTTACATATGAAGCGACCATCGTAGTTAGTAGGAACATATTTGTGATCTACTTCAGATAAACTCCTTTTTAGAAGAGGCCTTTCATCATTGGAACTATTGCTAACGACGAAATTATCAGTTGTCATATTAAATAGAAAATAGATAATTTCGTTAGTACACTAATAAAAGTCATTTTTCTTTGTTCAAAAGAAGGATGATAAATATATCATTATTCATTATGCAGACATGGAAAATGCACGGTAAAGTTACGTGTGTCATTCGAGGCCATGCGATGATTACTATTAACATAAAATATATGGTTGCGTCGAACGCTCTGTGATTTACCGAGCGAGTGCAAACAAACAAATTAATTACTTTGGCTTAAAGCTCGTAATCCAATTTCCAATACAAAGGGAAAGTTGCTACACGTTTCCATAATAAAATAATATTTGTATAATTTTACGTTGCTGGTATTATCCGAAAAATACTTTAATACCTTGTACTAGTGGTAATGGATATCAATGAAAATCTTTTCATTTATGTATTTTATCTGCATAAATACTTCCTTGTACAGAAGATAAGTACTTGGTCACCTGACAGTCTGATGCATTTGCTTACTTCACCAACGTTTACTTATGTGTGTGTGTGTGTGTTTGTACTAACCCCCTGTCTATTGTTCACCATCGTTTACCATTCATCCATGGAATATAGGAAATTTCAGGAGATATCAGATTTCGATTATAAAGAATGTTTATTTAGTAGCATTCGTATTTTAAGTACATTGAAATATATTTGTGCCAAAAATCATCGTAACTCAGCCCCATGTAAAAGTCCTCAACTTACAAATTACTGAAGGAATAAATTCAACGAATACATCTTTCACTAAACTGTGAAATTACTACAATCGCTAACACGCACAGCCCAATAAGATACTCACGGAACTAATCCTCCGAAGGAACGTCGTATATGGGAACTGATTTCCGCCAGAGTATTGACGAATGGTGTTTAAACATATAAGTAGCAAAAGTGCATGCAGTCCATCTAATGATGCATGGCCACTGCCGCCAGTGGACATCTGTAATTAACCCCAGTTAAGATGAGAGTTACGTGAGAACCAAATTCATATCTCTTGCCTAAGTATATACTCGTATAGGTTCTCGTCCAGTTTAGGTAACTGAAGATTAACGTTATGTCCAATCTTACTATAATGTAACCCTAAACCTATTAATATTGTCTACTAATATTGTGTTATTTTATGTAAAAAAGATTATTATTATATATTTCGTGTCACACTCTGCAAACCAGACTATAGCAGTCGTTAATTGCTGTTTATAGGCGAAAATACGTGTTGCGTTAGAGCCACCTTCCACCTTATATATAGAAACGATAACTGGCATACTTAACAACAAATTTTATATTATACTCCTACATATCTAGTGTGAATAATTAATATGCGAATTTATACATGTACTTAATAAGTACTCCTTAATTTGCATTATATTAAGATCTTAATTCTAATGAGTGAATACAAGTACAATATGACACAGCTATTTTAATTTCTTACATAAATTATCCTTACGAAGCTTGTACTTTGTGAAACGACAAAGAACAAATTGCAATGCGACGAAGCCAGCTTATCATAGGAAGACTTGTTTCACTGTGAAGGGACAAGATAAAAGCGATAAAAATGTTTTTACTCGATTACGTCAGAAGGAGAATAATGCTTTTCGAGAGTATGTACTTAGTATGTATGTATGTCATGTCTTTAGCACGCGCTACGTAGTCTCGGATCTTTAATTAGGCCCCGGCTCGCACCCATCCCCCATCTAGATCCGGGGCTAGCGCTACGTCCAACGGCTTGTCGGATTGCGCTTGTAAATAGAGAAAAAAATAAATGAAAACTAATAAATAGATGGATCATCTCTTAATCTAATCACAAGAAAAGTTCAATATTGTTCGTTATAATATTGTAATTTCTCAAAATTACTGAAATTTCTTCCTTTATTCTTATATTATTACTTCCTTTCAATTTAATGTTGATTATGCATGCGAAATGAAATTTACAATCTAAATTGATCTAATTGAGTAAATAAGTAAGTATTTTTTACTAGATTGAAGTAGCCATAATGCAAGTAGCCATAATGCCATGAACCTATAGACATCTGTAAGCAACTTCATATAGAAAAGGGGTTCTATCTAATGTCGCTCAAAGATGCGTCGCCTCATAAGAAAGTGAGCCAGCAACCACACCCTGCCACTAAAACGCTGCTTATCTTTAGAAATATGTGTAGCGGTGGTACTTCCGCAGTCGTTAATGAATTATGGAATTATTTTGATGTCAAACATCTATAAGGACTATCAATAACGCTATTAATCACGCCTATCAGCTTTACCTGATAGGCGTGATTGATAGCGTTGGCGGTTGGCGTGGCGATGCTTGAAGATTTATTTATTTTTGCGTCATCTGTTATACATTGTCGGAACTATTAAGTATCTAACAAAACTAAGCGGGCTGCGGTGTCAGTTCGACTTGATGCGGGGTTATACTCGTAGATGGCGTTGTTTTCATTATATATGCTATATATTTAGTTCCTGTCGCAATCTTGTCTTTTATGCATATTACTTGCACGAACACCATGTTTCACATCTGCCAGGCGTTCCGAGACGGATATTTTTTATTAAATATAAGTGATAATATAGCAACTTATAGTTACACGCTCATCGCTTATGGTGGTAGAACTAGTTACAACTAGAGTGCAGTTGCCACTGTCGCTTCCTTAGAACTCAATTAATTGTACTGAAACCATTACTTTGTACAAAGGAAACACTTCACGCTTGTCTTTTATTACACTCGCTCGCTTACTTTTATTGAAATTAAGTTTATAATAAAATATTTCAGAATACCGCTTTTATTTTAACACTTATCGGTTTTGTATAGACTCCTTATTTGGAATTGAAGACAAAATTTGTTAGGTTCTATTTTTTGTTTGAATTACTTATATTTGGTAAATAGTTATATATTTTAGTAGTAATCATTACAAACTACAATTTGAACTATTCGAAACGTTATAAAGGCGTCAATAGGCGTCAATATAGGTACACCAGCACGGAGATCTTCGCTGACAAATATTTATTCCAAATCTTTGAATTACTTTGTCAGTTTACACCAGACGGACCACGGAAGACAGAACCTCGGACCGCCAAATATTATCACCACACTTTGGCTACCTTTTTGTTCGATCATCAAATTATAGAGACACAAACGTTGAAATTATTCCAGATTTAAAGAGGGCACCGTAATTGATTTTCGCGAAAGTTCTACTTGCCAATATTTGGTTTAGACAAATTAAAAAAAAAAAAAACAATTTAAACCAAATTGTAAAGTTGTAAATAAAAAAGAATGTTTGTGTTTTATAGCATACAAGCAACTAAATACCGGAGAATCTTAAATGGTCAAATGTATCCGATTGAAAAAAGCAGATAACAGATCTTTGGACAATCTTGAACTCAAGTCATCACAAGTACACATTGAAGTAACGCAAATTATGTTCCTTAAACATGACACCCATAAATTTGTGTATGTAACACAAAATTTAGTGAAACGAAACGGTTTTCAGCCATACATCCTACTGAAAGAATTCTAGTGACAAACTCTAAGGTAGTGGATCGCTGAATCAATCACTCGTTTCTTGCATAATTTAAAGCACTCAGTCTATTCGCTTAGCCAATAATCCAGTTACACGAAGAATAGTCACGAGCGTTCGTGATCGTGAATAAAACTTTGCATAACGACTGAAACTGTAAATAACGGAATGCAGATTCGCTGCTACCTTTTTTTAACTCCGTAAATAGATGTTGGAAGTTTGAAGCTTTTGTTTGTAATGCTGATGTCGCTTTTGATGTATCAACTGATTTTAGTGCTTTATAAAGAACAATTTGTTGTTTTACTGTAATATTTAATTGTACACAAGTTGTAGTAGTGCTGACGTCGTTCTCAAATGTATGAAGCAATTTCAGTGCTTTATAAAGGACAATTAATTGTTTGACTGCATCATTTAATTGTACACAAGTAGTAGTAATGATTATTTCCTTCTCAAATGTATACGTACGTCAAATGTATTAGTACTTCATAAAGGCCAATGACTTTTTTTACTGAGTTTTTAATAACGTTCAAGTTGGAAAGAGACATAATTTTACGGTTGTTTTTTTCAGATTGAAGTAACAAACGATCATGCAGTTCACATAATAGTAAGTAGTCACTGCCACTAATGAACTTTTTTTTATAAGAACCAAGCAACAAACGAGCATGCAGCCCACCTGATGGTAAGTGGTTACTGCCACCTATGGACATCTAACATAACTATGGACTATAAGTAAAGTTATATAGAACAGGAATTCTACCTGATCCCCTCCCCTCTAACTTTTAAACTAAGGGAGTGAAAAATCTGGATAAAACATATGTTGTAGATTTCAAGGAAAACATTCAACGAAAATTGGTTTGAACAAGATATGATTGACATTTTTTGAGATATAGGACTCTTTAAAAAAACTGAATAACAACTTCGTAATTCATCCAGACGGACAGACAGACATGATGAATTTATAAGGGTTTCGATTTTGGCCATTTGGCTACGGAACCCAAAAACACGTGATATTATATAACCTATAGCCTTCCTCAATAAATAGCCTATTCAATACAAAAATATTTTTTCAATTCGAATCAGTAGTTTGAGATTAGTGCGAACAACCAAACAAACTCTTCAGCTTTATAATATTAGTATAGATGTTATGTCAAGAACTAATATCAAAAGAGTCACCCTTGTCAGCAACAAAAGTAACACAATGATACAACACAGAAAAACTATCAAGTATTTTATAAAGAAGTATGTCAGTAACATTGACGCAAATAACATTCGACAAATCCGATTATCCGAAACCAAAAATGGTTCGGTTTTATTACATTATAATTATACTTAAAAAGATGAAATAGTACATTTAAATATTTAAATGTACTATTTACAGTTGTAATTTTCATAACAACATAGTGTATTATTTTTCAAATTTTCATAAACTTGTGTTTTAATTTTAATTAATGACGACCCGCGTGGTGGCGCGGTCACCATACTGATCTGACACTCATTGGGTTCCTGGTTCGATCCCCGGCCAAATAGACATCTGAATGATGAGTAAGATTTCTGTTCTGAGTCTGGATGTTTGTGTATTCGTTTTTGTGTGTCCATGGCACCCACGACACAGGATAAAATCCTAGTGTGGGGCTATGAATGTAGAAAGCGTATTTATTTATTTAATTACTTCCCATTCCCTTAATATAACCACGGTAATATTATCTATATAACCATAAAGTGTAATTCTATCCATGAGAATGAATCTACTACAATAAAGTTGAATACAAAAAATCTGAAATCTTTTTGATGAAAAATATATAAAAAAATATATAAATAAATTTGTTAAATTTACACTCATAATTATATTATGAAAACATTCTTAAAAAAATATCGTTGAATAGCACTTCGAAATAAAACGATAATATTTTTCAAAAAATATTTTTTAACAAAAAAACGCATGCAATAGAGACAATAATTTAACAATACGTCAATGTGATTAGTTGATTTCAACTTTTTTAAATGTTTTTGGCTCGTGGGTTTCTCCATAAAAAGCTGGTTTGATTTCGACTTTGGGTATACCCTTTTCCCTAATTTAAATACATGCGCCCATAGAATGCGAAAACAATGGCCCTTCAAGCCTTCCTAGAGTAATATAATGGGTACTTGAGTAAGGGTGAATTTTGTTTTGTAAGGTCACAATGTACTTTAGTAATAATAATAAGTGAAGTCTCTGAATTTTGTGGATTTAAACTGTAATCTTTGAAATAGGCTATTTGACAATGCGAAAAATTAAGTGTCAATTACTGATATCAGTTTAGAAATGGTTATTTATTAACATAAGTTGAATATAATAATTTATTTATTTAAAAATCCGTAAATAAAAATGCATTTTTTTGAACAGTTTGTCACGTGATACTAAACACTCCTGATTGGTCGGGTTTATGATGACGTCACTAGCTTATAGCCATCGTTTGCCAGTTGCCTGCTTGTATTAAATTAACTTTCGAAATTGTTTAAATCAGATTTTCCTATATTATCCATTGCTTTTGTGCGATTTATTTGCAATATTTGCCAAATTATTTCAAGTACTTTTAAGATGGAAAATGATTTTGTAAAAGCAGACAGCACAAAACCTGCCCCAATTCGACGCAGGTATGGTCCAATTTTTATATTTCCATCTGTATTGATGGTACTATTTTGATGGTAATTTATCAGTAACAAAATATTTATATTCTGAATGTAACCAAATATTAAATAATATAAATATAATGTTTACTTACATCGAAATGGTCTCCACAGAAGAAAATATTTGTACTATTCGCTATGTTATTAAGATCCCTCCGAGAAAGTTGCAACCATTTTTGGCGCACTTTAATTACAATACACTTACAATTATAATTTTCCGGAGTTTTTAACGACGTATTTGTACATTTTGGAACTGCACACCATTTGTAATTCATTTTGTCGCATAAATCACTGTTAAAATGTAAATCCAATCTCACTTTAGTTGCTTGTTTACAACAAATGTATGTGAATGATAAGTGTCACAGATCATAATATGGGCTAGTGACGTCACCAACCCCATTGCAGCGCCATATTGTCAAATTAGCGTTTTGGTGGGCTATTTAAATATTGAATTTATATATTTTGATATTTTTTCAGCAAATATGTACCAGATTTTAAAAAACCACATTTCAGACAGTATTTGCTTTTTTTTTTTGGTTCGTTAAGTACAAAACTTTTCACGATCTTCTCATATTTAATAAAACAGATTTTTTTCAAATTATACATGAGACTTCAATATATTTGAAATGTGACGTCACGAAATTTAGTACCCTCCCCAACCCCCTGGTAGCACTTCATTGACCCCTTCCCTCCCCCTTATCGTGTGACGTAAGATATGGATGAGCCCCAAGGACAGTAGGAGAACAAAATAGTGTAACATAATTTCGTCATAATTGACACACGGGGGTGTAACTCAGTGGTAGAGTGTCAGATTCGCACGCTGAAAGTCCTGGGTTCAATTCCCAGCACCTCCAATATTATATATAACACTGAAAATATTTTTATTGAAACACTGTATTTTAACAGACTATTTTTTATCTATTTATGTTATTTAGTTTTTTTTTTAAATCTTTATTTGCTTTTTTTACTAAGGATTTGTTATTTATTTAAGGTGGTTTGAAAATTTTAATCACATAAAAAAAAGTTTTTTTTTGTTTTCTTATTATAGAAAGTAGCAAACGAGCATGCAGTCCATCTGATGGTAAATGGCCACTGCTGTCGAAGGACATCCGTAACCGACACCAGAGATGATTCTAATTACATGTCATACGTCACAGTATGTTATGTCATAAGCCGTTTGGGGAGTAGCGCGTGTCACGATTTGGACGTACATACAAACAAACCAACAAACATGTCTCGAAACATATCCGAATTTAATCGGATACGATGTTCCGGATATATTTTATTTCGGATATCCAATAGTTTCATAACACCATAACATCTCTGATACATAGATACGGTCGAAAAACATGACCCTACTTCTGGCGCAGTCGAGTAAAAAGGTACTATGTGTATTGGAACAACACGCCGATAGATGTCGCTAGTTGCCTGCCAAGCCAGCCTTTATAAGCCGAATTGGCTTAGCCAATGCTCTAGGGGTACGCAAAATGTATCATTAGAATGAAAAGAGAGATATATCATTTCAACTAAAGATATATACCACTCTTTTATATCAATAGCTCATTGTTGTTATAAGTTTATACTAAGCGTCATAACGTTCTATATCAATATATCTAAAGATATAATTG
>DWNE01010352.1:0-10391 GCA_018249875.1 Cecropterus toxeus
CATGGGCGGCAGTAACCACTTACCATCAGGTGGGCTGCTTGCTCGTTTGCTACTTCATATTTATAAAAAAAATCTAAGTCATAAATGTGTGTGCCAAATTTAAGCAAAATATGACAAACAAACATAAAATAAGAATGCATCGTATCTATTGGTTAACCATTGATTTTTCTTTATTTGCACAAACATAAAGGATGCAGAATTGCAACAAAAATAAAGGATGAAAAAGCTAGTAGACGTTCAATGTTATTTATTTAACTAAACAATTTATTCGGCAAACAGACAACTAAAAGAATAATGTTATATAATGAACTTTATACGGACCTTAAGAATTATAGAAACAGTTTTTCTTCTAATTAATAAACATTAAGCTTAATTAAAAACAGTTAATTTTGAAATTCCAGATTTAGACATAGAAGGTAGAAAATGTTATGTTCGACCGGGAAGGAACCACACATATTTTTAGCGTGAAGCATTTTTAGTGTGGTAGCCGGCTTACTTTTTATATGAGGTGACCAACTTAGAGTAGCAACGTATCTGTGACTGACTTCAGATATAACCCTTGCTCTGAATCAAGATGTCCATGTGCGGCAGTGACGACTTATCAGCAGGTGATCTGCATTCTCGTTTCCTACTTCAATCTGATACAAGAAAAACTACTAAGACATGGAGCAAGCTCTAACATGTTGTTCCTTTGCGGAGTTGTAACGTTAAAACCTAACCCAAACTATATTCAAACTAGCCATTATTAATCTGCATCCGCCCACGAGATAGTTTATAGGAAGCTACGAATTCTTAGTCAATGCTTTGTTTTCATTTAAAAATGATAGAGCTATGGCAACATTAAGCGTATTTCTAGCTTACAACAGCAATGTCAAAAGTAACAAGTAAAGGATAACGTAAGGAAAATTAGACATACACTATACCTAGATATATCAACTTAGATTTCAGGAGTAGCAACGCATCTGTAGGTGACAAATTCTAGAGTTGATTACAGATGTCTATGGCTAGCATTCTGTAATTAAAGTGGCAAAGGCCTGAACACATCGCCCGAAAGACCGATAAGTGATGGATAAGAAAATTCTTCAAGTGGCGACCACGTTTAGGCAAAAGGAGAACAGATCGCCCTCCAACCAAGTGGACCGATGAACTGAAGAAGACTAGAAAATCGTTGGATTTAGAAAGCATAGAACTGGCTTATATCCACCAGTGGCCTTCGAAAGGCTGATGGATGAATGACTAGCATTTTCCATCTACGCATTGGCATGTTCGTTTGCTACTTCCAATCAATAAAAAACATTTCACTCAATAAAATAAAAAACGTAGTACAGATACAAACAATATTTGCAAATATTTTGGTAACATTACGATTGAATATAGCGTACAGTATTTAATTAACAAGTAACCGAAACCCGTCAAAGACATTGATGAACCGCCTTCGTCAATTTGAGCACTAATTATTACAATGTTACTTTTGACACGAGTAATTAAATCGTTGTAGATTGAATTAACTATGAAATTAGTATTGAAGCTTGATTGATAGATGGGAAATAAAACCAAAAGCGCGCAATGATATTGATTGCAAATTTACAGGCACTGTGAAAAGGATAAGTCTGCTTTGAATGTATAACCGTACATTTTAAATATGTATTAATCACCCGACTGCGTCAGAAAAGGGTAATGTTTTTAGAGCGTATGTACATATACATGTATGTATGTACATATACATGTATGTGCATATATCCTATCTTGTCAATGGGCAGCAAGAACGAATTGGTGTCTTACCATTTGTTGAATGTTTAAACACAACTACGAATACATACAAATTATTCAAATAAACTAAACAAAATGTAACATACTAGCTTTTAACCGCGGCTTCGGTCGCGTTGAATATCTTGTTATAGTTTTAATTATAATTAAAACCTATAAGTAATTGTTTAAATTATAATCAAAACAATAAACTTGCACCTCACCTCAAAAAATTAAATAGTTTTAGTATTGCTTATAAGTGACAAAACAAAATAACATAATATATACAATTTAAGACAGCTAAAGCTATAGTCAACAAGATATTAATTTGATGGCTTTGAAATTGATAGATAGAGATGGCTAGATATTTTTTTTTAACAAATTGTCTGCCAAAATATATTTTTTTATATTTTTTAAATATAAAGTATGCTATGTTTTTTCTTACATCTCTAAAAATATGTGTACAAAGTTTCATGATAATCGGCTGATCAGTTTTGACGTGAAAGCGTAACAAACAAACTTACATTCACATTTATAATATTAGTAGGGATTATAAAAAAAAACAAGTGACGTGTAAATTTAAGATAAAACATAGAATGGAAATCGTTGCATCGTTGCAATATTTATTGTTGTAAAAAATCAACGCGTTGCATTAATTAGTGACGTCATAATTTTAATTAGGTGATCAATCCAATTTAGAGCGCGATTTGCATCAGTTCTAAATATAAATGGCTTAAACATTATCGGATTCTAATCACAATTAATAAATTTACAAGCATGATATAAATTGATATGTTTATTTCAGTACTCATTAAGAAAGTGATATGAATCATTTCTCACAGCGGTCATTGCTTTAAGATAATAAATATAATGAAAAATTAAGTACATTGTGATTGAATACAATATTCTAGTATTTTTTTATAATAATTAGTAATTCTAGAATAACTAAAATGTGGTAGGTACTACAGTTATACCTATTTCTACTTTTAAATTCTCCCCTAGCAGTGCCCCGCATTTCAAAAATCGGCCAAATACGAACTGGACTAGTGCTCGAAGTACTATTATCTTAAAACGGCAAAAAAATCATATGTTGCATAGGCCCCTCTTATATAATTACATATTTTATTCTGTTTTTAGTATTTGTTGTTGTAGCGGCAACAGGAATACGTCATCTGTGAAAATTTCAATTGTCTAGCTATCAAATTTTTTTAACGACAAAATACTTATAAAACGACATATAAAAGTGACAGACAGACCGACAGACGGCCAGACGGACACCGGAGTCTTAGTAACTGGGTTCCGTTTTTACACTTTGGGTACCGAACCCTAAAAACTATCATAGATTTGATGGATATTAACTAAATATATTCTCAATACTTTCAATTAAGTTGTATTGATTTTATATTTTTTCGATTATTTTAAACATACAGACAAAAATTATAACAAATATATTTCTTATATAAGACGTTGTTACTTTTCCAACCTATTTCTGAAAATGTATGCATTGAATAGAAACACGGATCTTTAATTTTTATTATATGTCAATGGCGTATAATAAAAATAATAGCTACCCACGGTCATCTTTAATCCGTCGGTCCTAATAGTCGAATGACATTCTATGCTCCTATATTTGGACACTTTTTTTATTAGTATGAAGTAGCAAACGAGCATGCAGTCCACCTGATGGTAAGCGGTTACTGCCGCCCATGGGCACCTGTAAGCAACTTCATATAGAACAGGGGTTCTATGTGAAGTCGATCACAGATGCGTTGCTACTACGAGGGACTAAGATGGTCGCCTCATATTTAGGTGAGCCGGCAACCACACCCTTCCACCGAAACGCAAGAACTGCTTCACGCTAGAAATAGGTGTGGCGGTTGTACTTCCCCGGTTGAACTACATTGATTCTACTCAAATTTCTTTAACCAATTAGTCAGTATTGATAAATTCATTCGGCAATATCCTTCGAACAATATCGCCTAACCATTAGGCTTTCAGCGAGTTAATATTGACTTACATGTTAAACTTTTGTCATTTTCGTAAAAAAATCGTTACAAATTTACGATATCATTCAAATATGTGCAAAAGTAGTACTAGGCGATAATGAAGAAAGGGAGCTTAACATAGTACTTTATTGATCCGTGACAACATCAAGTCTTGCAATGACCAATAAATACTACAACTATACTCTCGCTTATCTAAATATTGATTCTAAAATACAATACTTTACATATTGGCTTTCGTTAAAACTAAGCATATTACAACACGAGAGTGTGAATTGCCCAACTTTCTAGTCAATAAACGAACAGACCAACAAATTGGTACTAAAGGGAAAGGCAAATTCGTTTCCAAACCCTTTACTACTTCAAACATATTTTATTGGATAGACGGTCTTAGAATACGGAGTGTATAGATGCGTTTGCATTTTTTATGAAGACTGTCCTTCAAGGATTATTTACCACGTTATGAGACGTACAAAAACTTTAATATTTCCTTCATTCCCAACAAGAACACATTTTCGAAGAATTTTCCAGACATCCTTTTTGTGGTAAACTGACCATTTAAGATGATTTACTAGTGATATAAATTTATACCTCGCTTGCTGAGATTACAGGGTTTAAGGTTCAGCCGTGCATTTGATTTTTCTTGCATACGTAAATATTGTAAATTACCTATAACGTCTAAATAATTCCGCAAAACTCTCTGTAGGTATGCGCCTGTGTTTTTTTTTATTGTAATACGATCGAACTACCACCTGTAAAAATAATTGTTGTCAGAAACTGAAAATTCTACACAAGTTTTCTACACTCATAGCTCCACAGTAGGATTTTCTCCTGTGTCGTGGGTGCCGTGTACATACAAAGATGAATACACAAACATCCAGACCCAAAACAGAAATCTAAACTCATTGTTAACATTTATGTCTGGCCGGGGATCGAACCCGAGACCCACTGCGTGTCGGACCGGTATGGTAACCGCTCTGCCACGCGGGTCGTCAAGTTAGTATTTTTTTTGGGGAATACACATAAACTTAAACTTATAAATCAAAATATCGGTGTGGGAAAAAATGTTAAAATACAACAAGCAAATAAAGGTATTTGCTCGCATAATGCTAAATTATCTATTTTACATGTCATCATGTTTGCTACACCCGTACAAACAGTGTCCCGCATGATGCTCGTTAATTTCCATTGCGCAATTGCCACACTTCAGATTCAGACACCTTATCACAGTATTGATATAAGATAAATGTTAAATTAGCATCAAGTGTATTTAACGAGAGGCGCTGGAACTATTTCTAGACATTATCAAATTTACTCAGTAAAGAATACTTAATAATATTTATTTTTTAACTCGTGTAGGTAATCAGTCGTATGGAAAAAAACTGTGAACTGAAATGGGAAAAATGGAGATAACAATCAACATGCAACAATAAAAAGATGAAGTGATTAAGAACCGGTTTTAATTCATTGTTTTGTTCATTTAATTATATTTATTGTTCTTATGATTAAATCGTTGCATCATGTATGTAGGAGTTTTTGTCAAATGGTTCCATCCGTTTTAATTCCAACTCGTGGAAATTACCACATGGTATTATACATCCTCAATAATTCCTACTTCATTAATTATAAAAATGGCATGAATTACCTATATTTTCAAAAAGATATCATATTTTTCATACCTTTACTTAAGAACTAAGCGGCTACCTCTTTAATGATCGTCGCTAGTGTCCAAAAAACATTAGCGACAATTGAGGAGGCGCCAAAGCATTGCCGGCTTTGAAAAGATTTGCACCCGTCTCGAATAGACTCTTATATACTTCATCTTTTGCGTTCGTGGCAGAAATTGTCGAGCAAACCGAATTTCGGAGGACTGCCACGACGTCGATGTTTATCAAGTTGTTTACTGAAGCTATCTGCATAAAGAATTTAATTAAAAAAATTTTTACGCTTCAAATAGCAAACGAGCATGCAATCCACCTGAAGGTACATGGTCACTGCCGCCCATGGACATCTGAAGTCAATCACAAATGCTACGTTGCTACTCCCGAGGATTAACATGGTCGCCTCGTATGAAAGTGAATTAGCAACTACACCCTTTCAGCGAAATGCAAGAATTGCTTCATACTAGTAATAGATGTGCCACTTTCTGCCACATTTCCATAAACGTTGCAAGGACTTTGATTTAATTTAACTGCGGATAAAAGCCTATGTTAAGTATTACGGACTAGCTGAAATACTTAAAAAGAATAATTGCTGCTATCCATTCAATGGTGACGCTTGCAGCGCCGTTTATTTCGTGGCACTCGGCATAAATCAGCCACTAAAACACTCCCGTAAAAGATTATTCGATTAAAAGATTACTAAAAGAGTACTCTTGAAAGCTTCTTTTTTATCAGGCAGAAATATATTAAGCTGTAATTTCTCCGTATGCTCATGACAAAGGATTCTATCACCTTTAAATTACTCATACATTTTATTTTATTCATTATCTAAATATCACATCCGTATAATTGCATTTTAATGTCTTATAAAATTTGTTCTGTCGGCAAACAAATTAATGACGTAAATGTCATTTAAATTATTTTTACATGTCTTGGCTATTAACGTGACTGTCTCAGATAACTGTACTTATGACAAGACATTATTATGAAAACAAAAGACCCGACTACTAAAACAGCTGTCGCTGTTTTTGTTCTTGTAATAATATATTTTATTTAACGCTTTTTCATTTCAGCATTCAAGTTTTCAAATATATATTTATGTAATTGTTTATTTACTCTTTCTTTTGTTACCATATTGTCATGATAAAAAATCCGTCACTTTCCCCTTTTTTCTTATTTACAGGCGCATTTTTTTAAATTATATAACCTATGTCACTCTGTACACTGCTACGATTTGAACAAGAGTGAAATCCTTTGGGCTGTATCGCGTGCCAAAAAATGGACATACATACATGCGCTAGAAAAAACATTACTATTCTCCTGAGTCCTGACGCAGTCGGGTGAAAATAACATGATTAATAAGAAATCGTCAATTCATTGTGATTTGGCTCACTAGTGCTAATATATCAAATATGATATGATGTAATATATTACCAAACAAATCGGATTCTGTTTATCCCTGTGGATTTCAATAAAAAATAAGGTAAAAGAAAGGAGGAAATTTTAGTGACAAAGAAATCTCCTTATGGAGGAAATATGGATGGATTATTTGTCAGCACTTAAGTGCTTGAATGACATATATTAATATATATTTTTAGCGAAAAATACAACCAACTTCCATATCACTTATTTCTTTTGTATTCTCTCTGGAACAAAAATTCAAATCAGTGAAGTAAAAAATATCAAAACATTATTATGAAGATAACCTGTTTATGTTATATTTAACAAAGCAGTTGTCCTAATCGTAATCAAGCTGCACATCTGAGTGGACTGTTATAGATCAACAGACTGTTATAGGTTTAGACGGCGATGCCGAATATTTCTTGTGGATACTTTTTTGTGTATTGCTTAATAGTTTGTTGCAAATACTTTTTTTGTGTATAGCTATTAAATTTCGCTGCAAATGGTATCCAAAAATGTCAATATTCATCTATGAATGATGCTTGCAACGTCAAATTAATAAATCGTAGCCAAACGGTAAAATTGCTTCAAGCGTCACTTCAAAATCAATCAGCAGCAAATTTCGCTACAATTTGCTGTGCAATTTTATAGCCTTCCAATATTGGTGATATTCGACGGGTATAAAAAATAGATTTGTTGAAACGCTCATCGAGAACCAATTTACTTGGAACTTTATAGCTGGCCCTCGGTTAAAACTGCATCGAGCGTTTAGACTTACCTGCGACCGGCACATAAACAAATGTAGGATGTAGTGCATAGCGTATTTGTAAACTGTAAATAACGTGACCTGTTCCAACCTGTTCAGCGACGGAGAGGCAACTGGGGAGGTATTTACCACCGCCACTTGCATTTAGATGGAAGAGTGTGGTTGCCGACTCAATTTTATATGAGCCGGCCATCCTAATTTTGGAAATAGCAATGCATCTTTGATTGAATTCAGATAGAACCTCGGTTCTATATGAACATGATTACACATGTCCACATTACCATGTGTGAGTGTAATTGACCACTTGCCATCAGATGGACTGCATGTACGTTTGCTACTTCAAAATTATACAAAAAGTATCCATCACGGGAAGCCTGGCAGATATGAAACATCAATGCTAGATGCATCCGAAAAGTACCTAAATCGTCGCCGATTCTGGAAGTAACACGTCCGTTGTCCTGTTATTTTTGTTCTCGAGAGGGAAACCTTTAAAACGTACCCGGCACTAAAACCCCCCCGGTGGCCGTCCTCGAGGCTATGAAGAGAACTCCGGGATCTCTAAAGGAACGCAGCCGGAGTCCTCTGAGCGCGTTACTCCATCGGGCTCCACTCAGATGTGCAGCTGGACCCACCGTATCGTTTGATGTTAACGTCAATATGCGACCACACATACCGCCGTCCTCCCCGGGGTCGCCTGGCTTGATGGTTTGAGCTCCCAGTCTTGCCGCCCGCAACCCCGGAAGTCCCACTTTAGTCGCCTCTTACGACAGGCAGGGGAAACCGTAGCCCTATTCTGATCCCGGAACTACAGGGAAAATCCTTACTTATACCTTTTTTTTGTAACGAGGGGGAATTTTCAAAAGGTACCCGACGCTGTAAGAGCAACGCCCGAAAGCACCTTAATCGTCACCGATTCTGGAAGTAACACTCGGTTGTCCGAAGATACGTTTAAAATTTATTTTCCTTCTGTCTTATTTAGTCATTCTCACACATCCGTCATAAAATGAGGTCACAAAGGTACACACAGGTAATTCCTCCCATTCAATATCTATAAATAGTCATCTCAAAGTGCATATAGTTGTAAATCAACACGGCATATATACAGATATTTTATAGCGGGCTCTTATTACGTATGACAGTTTTGCAGCATGTTCTTAATTAATTTTGTCAATAATTTACGATAAGTCAAAGTCAATAAGAGTCACTGTCAATATTCAGCTAAAGGGATTAAGGATTTACATAGATTTACAATGACAAAGATACATGATGACTGATTATAAAAACTACCAAATTCTATGTGTGCGTATGTGTCGGTGAACAATGTCCTACTTCAGGTCACTGCTTACATACTTTTTATCGATTGACGTCCAAGCATGACGAAGTAGTTTTGTGATACAAATATAACATAAATTAATTAAAATACTTGTTAAATATTAATACTTTTTTATAATTAATATTTTAACTACGCACTTGCCTTATATTGGCGGCAGTACCTCTCCAGTCGGACTACACTGGTTCTATCATCCGGAAAACAATCACATAACTACCATAAAATGGAAATAAAACGCCTCATGCATTCCAACCCTTATTTAATGCACTATAGCCTGTTAATTTAATTTCCAACGAACTGTTTACTATTTACTATTATATTATTAGAAACTATGGAAATCATGTAATACTGGGCAAAGAATAATACTTGGAGTGTAAACAATGAAGTAATAACTTACGGGAAACCCATGAAGTAAATTATTTTAACTACAGACTATGAGGCCCGCGAAATTGATCTTTCGCTATATGAATATAGAACTCATAATCATATAGATTTTAAACTCGTAGTGAATTTATTATTATGTAACCATAAATGATATGACCGACGACTGCACATAATAAAAATGTTTATAAAATACCTAGATAATGTTAAATTAGGTTTGGATTTTTGGGTAAACATAGATAACGGTTCAAGGTTTGCTAACCTGGGTTTTTTCGTGATAAAAGGAAAATTAAAATATTTAATGTTATATACCCTTTATATAGGGAACGACATAAAAACTGCCAATAACGCGACCCGTTCTAACCTAATGTTCAGCGATTGGGGAGGTACTTACCACCGCCACTCATATATTTGGCGTGAAGAAGTTCTTGCATTTAAATAGAAGGGTGTAGTCGCCGATTCAATTTTATATGAGCCGGCTTTTTTAATCCTTGGAAGTAGCAACGCATCTGTGATAGACTTCTGATAAAACTTCGATTCTATATGAAGATGATTACACATGTCCATGGTTGGAATTGACTTCTTGCCAAAAGATAGAATGCATGTACGTTTCCTAATCCAAAATTATAAAAAAAGTAAAATTCTGTTGTGCGTGTGTTCTTAATACTAATATTTTTAGTTAGTAATAACTATAACTCTACGTCATATGTATTCCTTAAATTCCTCCAAATAATGTAAAATAAAATAAACAAAAAACATACAGTCGAACGTATAACCTCCTCCTTTTCGAAGTCGGTTAATAACGATTTATCGTTAAAAAAGACGCTATTGTTGACTGTTTTTTTTTTTCATTTTACAACTGAGTATTTTTTTGTATTTTAAGTACATTTAAATAAATGTGGTTAGTATTTATATTAATAACATTTTATTTAATAATATTCACATGCTTCTACGAGTTACTTGGTTAGTTTAAATATAAACGCATCCGGCACGGAAAATGGAAAAACAATTATAAATTACAGAGTAATTAGAAGCAATAAATTAAAACTCTATTATTACAGTTACATTGTATAGACGTCATTATAATAGGAAAACACGTCTTC
>DWNE01010353.1:0-10391 GCA_018249875.1 Cecropterus toxeus
TATTTAAATTATTTTATTGCTTTTTGGTGACATGGAAGTCGGTTTCTATTTTTTGTTAAAAAGTTTTATGTATGTATGTTTACCGATTTTTCCACATTTGTGGACTGATTATCAAAATTATTTTTTTATTTAAAAGAGTTTACTCCTGAGGTGTTCCCATTTGCACCAAGTCAGGATCTGATAATGGGATCCGGGAGAAATCGAAGGCAACCGTTAATTTTATCTTTTGTAGGCTATGTTTTACTTTACTTACAGTTAAAGTTTTTATTTGCTTAGGAAAATAAAGAATTTTTTAAAGCATTGTATTTACTATTTTTGATTAATAATATGTATTTCAGAATATTGAATAGGTATTACCTTACAATTTACTTGACACAAATATCGTTGAATAAATACAATAAGTCGATCGGTTTGTACACGAAGCAAATGCTTTTAACAAATATAAATTATTGGTTTTTCTTTGAATTAATGACATTAAACTTAAACAATCGTACGTGTAGATGCACACTCTTCCTAAAATAAATGTTTGTATTCTATGAAATCATTATCAATTAGTATGAGATGTACTTCAGAAATTAGTGCCATTATGTTGTTTCTTAAGGCGTTTCTTCAATCAATTCATTTTAATGCAAAATATCAACAGTAACCTGAATATGATTAGTAATAGATATGTTTGTCGATACATAAATTATTGCATATTTATATATTATCAGGTAAATAAAGTAAAAAGTAATAAAAGGGGTTTGATACTTCTAATAATCTCAATCATATTATTATTATTCTAATACCTACTTATTTTTATCTTTTAATTTTTTTTGGAATGAAACTTCTTTAGAATTGTCGTGACTTAACAAACTAGATGAAACGAAAATGTGATACGTAAACGGTAGCTGGTGCTACAAATAGACAGTGATGTACCCCTTTCTGAATGACGCTAACGATTTTACTTCGCAGCTTGGATGTGAGTTCAAGTGGCTTATTCTTAGAGTACTCCGAAAATAATTCTCAGTGTCCTCCGCGAAAAAAAAAATGAATAAACTATTTAAAAAATCATTCTCATTTTACTCCGAAGTAATTAAAATTCATTCCCAAAGTACTCGGTCTCTTAATTTGTTCATCCATTCTCAAACTACTCTGAACGTTTACGAACAGTATGTATGTAGTTTCGTACATGCGAAATTGGATGTCCGAATATGTGCTGCAGTGATTACTAAATCGATTTTTGAAAGGCATGAGTCTTAATACCATTATACTCTTTTTTATTAGATTGAAGTAGTAAACGAGCACGCATTCCGGCTGATGGTAAGTGGTTACTGCCGCCTTTGTACATGTGTAAGCAACTTCATATAGAACAAGGGTTTTATCTGAAGTCAATCACAGAAGCGTTGCTACTCCCGAGGGCTGATGATCGCCTCATATAAATGAGTCGGCAACCACACCATACCAAGGAAACGCAAGAACAGCTTCACGCTGGAAAAAGGTGTGGCGGTGGTACCCCCCTGGTCGAACTACACTGGTTCTACCACCTGGCAAGTCTCTGTACTCAGAAATATTATATTATTCATTTTTATAAACTTTTTCTGTGCGTGAATTGAACACATACACACACACAATGCGACACATTTACGCGGACGGATTTCTCGTTTGGAAAACATATGAATAGTTCTAAATTAGTAAATTCGAAGAATACCATCCATTCCATTCCATTATGTCGAATCAAATTGAATTTTAATTTGCATTTATATATTTGATGCGTCACGACTAGATGTCACTGTCAGCGTATATTAATTAGTTCAGTGGCTAATTTAATCGAATCAAATTATCTGATATTTGGAATGATAAAAGCTGTTGTGTGCACCAATAGCTGTTGCATTGTTTTGATGATAACCTATAATACAATAATTAATCCACATTTGATATTGGTATTAAGTGTCTATAAACTATTTAACAGGATATGTGAGCAGTTATTTAATTAGGCGGTAAAATAACACACAAAAAATATAACCTTAAAGTTAAATACGAGAAAATATTTAAATAAAAAAAAATAGATATTTCTGTATGGCATAGACATGATATAAGATTATTAAAAAATGTAATTCAGTCATGTTCGGCCGGGAATCGAACCCTAATCCTTCTCTGTGATCGGTGCGGGAACAACTGTGCCAAATTGTAAGATAGAAAAATACATAGGTATTATATAATATAAGTTGTACCTTATATATACCAAAAAATCAATTGCTCCAAGTAAAAGTAAAGACTCAACTAAATTAACGAATATCTGTAAATGTCAAACAGCGGATAGCGTTTTGAAAGCAACAATTAATACGCGTGCCTTAGTTCTACATTACACAATTTAGGTCAATAACAGAGTCGCGACTCGCGATTTGAATGCGATCTTGTGAGTCAGGGCGATACTCCCAAACGTCTACTTAGGCATTCGCGGGGAGCGCCAAGGTCGCGCGACTAGGGACTGCCTAATGAAGGCAGACTGGGGCTGAGTGTAGCGGTTAGCGTGTGAGCCGCTTTTGATAATTTGACACGTGTATTATAAAAAAAACTTTTGTTAATTTAATTGTAGTCCATTTAGATTTCTTTGTTTTTCTTAATTGAATTGATTTATACGTTCCTTTTTTTACACTCACGTTTTTTGTTTCTCAGAGAGGATGGTTATTCTGTATAATCGGGTAGATTTTTTCTCATTGTACCTAAAATATGTTAGTGTATTTCCGGTAAAAAATATCATCATCAATCATTATATGAAAAAAGAAATATAATGTTTAAAGGGGCACAATTCTATAATAAGTTGCCTGATACTATCAAGAATGCAGTATCAACAAGTAGTTTTAAGCAAAGATTAAGGAAATTTGTTAGCAACACGACACTGGCTTAAGCTATACTATCATATTAATACAGAAAATTCTCATATAAGTGAATTATGTATTAATTCTTATGAGAAATAAAGAAATTCTATACCCTCAAATAAAGAAAAATTCTATACCCTCAAAAAAATTTTAATTGTACTCTATTTACCTAATTTTTAGGATTAGAATCAAATATACATAATTTTGAATTGCAACGTAGAAATGATCGTTTTAACCAATAATAATAATATATATATGTAGCTATAAAAGTTATGTTTACCTTTTCTAGTTTTGCGGATTAAAATAACTCGTTAATGACGAAAAATTTTGTACATACAATTTTAATATTTAAATCGTACTCGTATGTTAAATTGTTTTATTATTATAATAAATTTTGGTTTTTATTCGCGCTAAAGATTAATCTCAAACATTAACGTCAAAGATACGTAAGTATAATTACTTAAAGGGCTCATGATTTTAAATTTTATGTTTATTATTCTGCTGTTGTTATTTTTAATGAAATTTTCAATACAAGGTGAGAGAACTTTACAAGATTTGACAAGGAATGAACATCCACCTAAGATAAGCTTGTAAAGCGGTAAATGACATGGGGTTCTCCAAAAAAGGTACGAAAAAAACTCCTTCAAAGCCGACGATGCTTTGGCGACTTCTTTAGTAGAGCAATGTCCATTGATGATGACGATTTCCCATCAGGTAGCAAGTCTGCCTTATAGTTACGTTAAAATATATAAAAAAAAACAGTCGAATTGAGAATCTCCTTCTTTTTGGAAGTCGGTTAAAAGAAACATTTTTCCTTTGATCTAATGCAGACACGTCTGAGTAAAAGGATTAAAATTTATGAGCGTAAACACGGATGGCGCAAAGATCTATGTAGGTATATATTTGTATCTAACTTGTAATAAATTCCTTCCTCTTTGCCACGTTATAATTAAAATAAAACTTGAAACATAATACGTATTTCCATCGTGCTCGTAATGTTTTATTTATTCAGTAATTTTCCTGCAACCATAACTACATACGGTACATATTTTGGATGTAATGAATATTAAACAGGTGATAAAGTCCAAAATGTTCAACAGATGAAGTATATTACGTTTCCATACTTTGTTACAAATATAACCAGTAGGTTTATCGCATTATGTTAAATGTTTAAAATTAGTGTCCGACCGGAACAGAATTTTCAGCTAAAACAAAAACCGAAACGAACTTTGGGCCCAGGTCTCCGTTTCAGCCGAAACCGAAACTAACTATTCTTTAAATTACTATGAGAATGTGAACTCTTCTCTATTTTATACACATTTGTTGGCATATACGTGTAAACAGATAAATAGTGGTAAATTAAATATAAAGAAAATCATTAAAATATGTAACAAATATATTTTATTTATTTATTTTTATTATATTACTAATGTATAAATCTAATAAATATATTAAGTAAAGAAAAGGTTCATTCTAGTAAACTTTAAGGAAAACAACAAATTCGTGTTTGGGCACATTCGAAATTTTCGGCCATTTTTGGCCGAAACGGAAACTAAGGCAAAAACTAGATTGTTGGCAGAAACTTGCCGAAACCGAAACCGAACTTTCGGTCAGTATTTAAAACAAATGTTGATGAGATGTTTTGATTATTTTTTATGAATTGATTATGAAGTCGTATACTAATATTATAAAGCTTACGTGACGTATCATAGAAAATGATAATATGTTTCTTCCATTTTTATATTTAATGTAATAAGTTTTTTGAGAAAGATTTTAATGCCTCAAATCATGCTACGGTCTTCAAATACTATCTTATATTTTATTTGAACTAGCAGAAAAAGCTAAATGTTCATTTAATTAAAAGTTATGGAAACAGGCCTTACAACGGGTTCTAAAACAGAACTGTTTGATCGCTGCTGCGTTCAGTGAAGTCACTCTTATATGAGGCGCTCCAACTTAACCCTTAGGTATTTGAGGTTGGTTCGCTGACCTCACCTAAAACTCCTCAATAACGCTTTAACGTTTTCTACACTCATAGCCCCACAGTAGGATTTTCTCCTGTGTCGTGGCTGTCATACAAAAGCGAATACACAAACACCCACACCCAGAACAAAAATCTAAACTCAATTCACACTTCTGTCTGGCCGGGGATCGAACCCGGGACCACTGCGTGTCAGACCAGTATGGTGATCGCTCCGCCACGTGGGTTGTCATGTAAATTAGTTAATAAGATGTATCTGGGACAACCGAAGGTACAGTTTCGTTTGCCAGCTTATATATTATGAAAAAAGTAATAGAAAGTCAGCAGTCAGATACAGCATGCCCTAAATCCTATTAATTTTCATATGTAAATATAAGTTAATATTTAGGACGCTACGTGAAGCACAATTAGCGATTAATGTTTTTTGGGATTATGGAATTGATTTGTTAAGTTTATTGTTATTAATTCTTACAGTCTAGCTTTTTCGTAAACGTAAAGAAACATAAAATAAGAATTAAAACCAAACTTGTCTCTTCGGTATAATTTCCACAGCTAATCGGCAAAAATAGCTGAATCTTAAATTAAGAAAAGCGACATATCATACAAATTCACACAAATCGGGTAACCTAATGTATGCAAAGACGTCACCCCATTCTTAACTTCATTAAACAAGTCCAACTTGCGCATGAGTTGTACATTCCGCTTCGCTTATCACAGCACGAGACCTTAGCTCACGCAATATTTTCATAACATCGTGATATGGTCCAGTAAATAAACACACTGCCAAGGCCACGCAGTGAAATGGCTAAGAAATTAGGATTCACGTCGTGTGTACCGTTTCGAAGTATCTGTGCTCATGTAAGCATGCATAGTAAGCATGTAAAGATTTCCTTAGAGCCTTGAGTCTATGTAACATTAAGCGACGTAGTTAAGTAGTTACGTGCGTTAAAAAAGTGTTCATGTATCAATGTATACGTAAAAGAAGTGCATATAAAAGTTATAAATAAATTATAAGGTTTCATTGAAATTAGTTCAGCTATTTTGGAGATTTGCGCGTACCAAGACAGTGACATGTAAATTATATTATAGGTATATTTAGATAAAATAGTACTTAGGTATATTAAATATTACTATACTGACAAGTTTTTACATTATGTTATAATTGCAATTAGAATAATGCATTAACCTGTTAATTTATTTATTCGTCGTTTTAAATACTACTCGTAGTATTCAAAAACAGTATTGGCTGTATTTGAAACCACACAAACATAATATTAACATTAATAATCTCATTGGATAATAAATTATACCTGCAATAATACTGCAATTATTTAAAGAATTAAGACTTAATGCTTATCGGCTTTACATTTTCCTTTTCCGCAAGGTAAATTTTCTTTGAACAGGCATTGAAGGGCATACAGAAACGGAAGATCGCGTGAGATTTACTTGTTTTTATGAATAACGTGGCTTCTTTGTGATGGCGCTTCACTTGGTGTAATCTGACCAATCTATACCATTTTAATCAAATTATAGTAATAATTGATTTAACCGATTCACGACAATGAATTATCTGATCCTTATCTTATGTGAACTTTATACTGAAATTTTAAATGAGATTAATTACAGACGTCCATTGGTGGCAGTGGCCTCTTAATGTCAGATGGACTGCATGCCCATTTGCTACTTCTATATCTATAATAATATTATAAAGCAGTAGTGTTTTGTTTGGTTGGACGGGCTAATCTCCGGAACTACTGGTTTGATTTGAAAAAATATTTTTGTGTTGAATAGTAAATTTATCGAGGATGGCTATAGGCTATATAACATCACGCTATATTTGTTTGTTTTTTTTTTGTGTAATAGTGGGTGAAACCGCAGAGCGCAGCTAGTTATTTATAAAAAAACGAGTAGCAGTTTATCTGATCATAATTCAGATGTCTGTGTGGACGTGGATCGATTTCGGAACCCACTGCGTGGCAGACTGGTAACCGCGCCGCCGCGCGGGTTGTCAAAAAATAGTAGGTACGTCTAATAAGATAGAAACAGATATTTCCTTGGTTCCTTCGCAGTTGTAATTTCATCATTTATACGTGCTTTAAACGGACTTAAAATGTGTAAATACTCGTAAAAGAGAGGTAATGTAAAATTTGCATTTTGTGGAGTTAAGAAAATTGTGTTTGCTTTTTGGGATTCTTATAGCGCGTAAGTTCATTAAAAGACTTAAGTCTTACATTTAAATTTTGTTCCCTTTTAGTGTGAACTTATCTTTTTAATTCGCTTGATTGTTAAACTCAATTTGTTAAAACATTTAGTGCGATTCCTTTCGTTCTCATTGTGATAAAATCCATCTTCCAAGTGAAGTTCCATCACCATTACCTGCGAAGTACCATCACACTTGGCTGAATGCAAAGGACGTAACGAAATAAAATGAATATAAAATATTAAAACAAAACCTGGCACATTAAACAATGCATTTAAATGTACATATCATTTTGTTTCCTTTTTGATTAATTATTTTGATGAAGTTTAAGAAATAATTTGTTATTTATTTATCTGCCTGTAAATTATACACCTACCCACTTTGTAAGTTTAGCATTGTTGTTTCGCATTATTGTAACATCTATAGTTTAATTAGATTGATTTATCCGTACCATATTATAAAAAAAAAAACAACAGAGTTTGCGCTGATACTTTCTTTATCTTTCGCCTGATAAGGTAAGGACATGTAAGGCATTCAAAGTGAGACCTAAAGGGTCGCAATACAAACGTCAAGTCAAACCTATTGTGGTAAAACCAGTGAAATTCGACCGGCAGTTAGTGGCGGTAGGCCACACTATAGCCTGAAGTAGTTCTTGCATTTCGCTGGGAGGGTGTGGTTGCCGGCACACTCGGAAGTAGCCAAGCATCTTTCATCATCTTCAGATGGAACTTCTATTCTTTTTGAAGTTGCTTACAGACGTCCACGGGCGGCAGTAACCATTTACCATCAGGTGGTACTTGGAACGCAAAATCGCAAGAACTACTTCACGCTAGAAATAGGTGGGGCGGTGGTACTTCCCCGGTCGAACTACACTGGTAAAACCTGGTTCTACCTGGATTCATTATTAATGTCCTTTATTCAAGCATTATCGACCCATTAAGTGTCTGCATAGTCATTTGCTACTAAAATCTATTAAATATACTGTTAGTTTCAGTTGCTATTGAAGTCTTTAGATGCACTCTGAAATCTAGATCGGCACGAGCAGCAGATGAATGAATGGCTATTGAAGACGAATGAGGAAAAGAAATGCATTAAATCGAACGGATTTAAATGACTTGGAAGGTTCCTTGCAATTTCCGACGTCACTGGCATCGGTATTGTAGTGAATGAATTTAGAGAACTTCATTATTCTTATTTCTTAACTAGCCTCGCCTTGCTACATTACATTACGTTACATTTTAGCAACGTAATGTAAAACTGTAAGGTGACGTAGGCACAAAGTCAAAAAGTTCCTCGGAACACACACTATTGTAAAGCCGGTAGAACACGCAGTCTTTTATTACTTATGCTCTATTTAGCTATCTTTTTTTCAAATATATGCGTTGAACAGACACACGATACTTTTGTTTTTATCATATTATACATATGTATCTATGAGTATATTATTTTACCCGACTGCGTCAGAAAGAGGGTAATGTTTTTCGAGCGTATGTATATTTATAAGGATGTATGTGCATTTCTTTCCGTAGTTTTTTGATACATAGAAAGTTAGTTGTAGTTAGTTGTCTTCTCAAACCAAGATACTTTTCAGCTCGACTTTACAAATACAATATATACTTTACGAGTTGTATAATATGGACAGAAAAGCAATATAGATAATATTTTGTTTATAAGATAATAAATTTAGATTAACGATTAACACAAATCCAAATAGACTTTTTATATAAATACTTCCAACGCACTCCTCTTTACTTCATCTTTTATATGTCGTTTAAAGTATTAAAAAATATAAGAGTGAGAATTCACTACAAATATTATACATAAATACATGTATTTACTACTACGTAAGGAATATCTACTTGTATAAACAAAGCGACACACTGTTTATATTAGTCGAAGAATAAATATTTATAGGAATTCACTTTGCATCATAATTAAATGGTGTTTACCCTTTGAAGTCAGATATGGGTTAAGTTAATTGACTTAAAAAAATTAAAATATAAAATTCGACGAAGAATTGATTGCAGTTGTATCTATCACATGTATTTTTGTTAGATAGTTGATTATATTTCAGTAATATTTATTCATTATTCATTAAAAAAATATATGTGAAGTTATATGATTCCATATCTTCGTGTAACGTTCTGTATTTATTACATTAAAATCTACAAAATCAAATTCATTTATTTTTGGAAAAAATGCATGTATGTAACCTTTTAATTTATATATTTATATATTTCTAACTTAACTGGGTCAATCATGTTAAGCATTGTAGAAATGCTTGTACCATATATGATTTCAGACTAATATTGTCGCGGTATTTAACTAATAACTTTCACAGGGACGATGGTATTAAATTAGCGCAAACGTGGAATCCAGTGGTTACCTTATGTAAATCACAAATAATGCAAAGTTCGGTGCGTAAAGATACAGTTAGTGTTTTGTGTCGTGATATGGAACCTAAAAAAGAAAAACGAACTAGACGTAGGTTAGATAGGTTACTAGTCCTTGTCAACGGTTTTTCTCTGCCACCGCAGTTTCGCGGTGACCACGATCAATGTAACTGGGTCGAAATATCGGCAAAAAGAAGTTCAAAAAACCGCATAGTGAGTACCTGTTACATATTAAAATGCTTGTACCATGAGGCATAAGAGGTACCAGCTGCCTTAAAAATATTACACTAAAATTCAGGTTCCTTTTTTAAATGCGGCTGCAACCGCGGGGTACAGTTAGTCTATGAAGATTATAACTTAATTTTGGAACTCGCCAAAATATCATAATGTAATTTCGGCCACGACTTATCGATCGTATCGCGAATATGTCGAGGTCGTTAATTGTTCGATCAACAAGACGTACATAATAATGAATCTTGCATAATTGGTGCTGACAGTTGCAATGTACGATGCGATGGAATTATCGTGCGAGTAATTAAATTACAATGTCCGATTTCGCGTATCATTAGAGAATATCTGGTTTATATTTTTAAATTCTGTCTTATATTCATATAAAAAATGGGCAAGTGCGAGCCGTCACGCACGACCATTATTTATAAAAAAAATGGCAATAAACTCGTTTGTTGTATGAGGATTCACCTTAAGTGTTAATTTATTCAATTTTACTGTCTGTCTAACTGTCGGACAGACAGCGGGGTCTAAATAATAGGGTTCCGTTTTTACCCTTAGGAACCTTAAAAGACCGGGAAACTGCTAACAGGACTAGCAAATGATGGGTTCCGTACTATTATCTATAAAAAGGCAAAAAATCACATTTGTAGTGTATGGGTCTTTTTTTTTTTTTTTTTTTTTTTTTTTTATACTTAAACCTAACGATAAGGCATACGGGCTCCCTG
>DWNE01010354.1:0-10391 GCA_018249875.1 Cecropterus toxeus
GGGGGGGATTACCTTTTTTTTTTGGGAGGGGAAAACCCGGTTTTTGTTTATTTTCTTCCTTTTTTTTTTGGGTGCGCCCGCCGTTGGACGTGGTCTTGGACAGTTCTTAGCCTTCGTGAACCAAGTCACTGGCGCTCCTTTCAACACAATACATTTAATAGGATTTAGCTTGGGTGGTCATCTTGTGGGCAATGCTGGCCGAGAGCTTGGCGGCCGAGTTGCTAGAATCACAGGTATGTTATATATGCAAAGTATTGTACAACTCCGGAAATAATGGTTTGCGTTCCCATTTAAAGATTATAGTTGACATAAAAGTTTTAACTGCCTTCATCTTTACCCGTATAACATGAACACATTAGGTTTAGAGTTAGAGATTCTTTATTTCTCATAAGATACATTGGTCACTTATAATAAGAAACTTATATAAAATCTAAAATAAGTGCATTTTTTTCCGGCGTTTGTGTGTATGTGAGTGTTTGTGTGTGTGTGTGTGTATGTGTGTGTAAACGCATGGGTGAAATGTGCGTGAATGTAATTTCAAATGTTCTTCGAACATCAGGAATATGGCCTAGTGGCCTTATAATATCCGATATATACATTTGTGTTTAAGACTTATCGCTGTCGCTTCCAGCGCCAAGCAAATGTTTGTTGTTATTCTTGTCGCTGCATGCTCTTAGTAGGTCACCGATGTTTACTATTTAACTAGATTTCAGGAACAGTCACAGTTTTAGTTATTTTTGATCTGACGTTCAGCTATTGCTAAGCATTTAGTAATGGCAGTTATGATTATTAAATAAAAAATCATAAAATCATGAATTTACATACATTACGGTTTAGTCCGCCCTTCCTCCCGCGTTCTCTGAACAGTGAGCAGTTATGACGGTATATGGCCAACTATAATAAGTTTTATATTAGGTCTGTATCCGCATACGAGTAGCGTTCTTATCAGACATCTGAACATACTTTCGTTTCGAGGTTACAAAATAATGATAAAACAATCATATATTATGTTTTGTTTTTATTTCCATACTCTCTACAGGATTGGATCCCGCCGGTCCGCTATGGAGTTTTAACATCAATAAATTACGTGCCTCCGATGGAATTTACGTCGAAGCCATCCACACGAATGGCAACACTATCTTTGGCCTTGGGTACGGTGGACGGCTAGGCGACGCTGACTTCTTCCCCAACGGTGGGAGCGACCAGCCTGGCTGCTCGAATGGAGCTTGTGACCACAATCGCGCTTGGGAACTATTTTCGGCAACGGTCACACACAACCATCTAATTGGAAACCAATGCACCAGCACACTTCAAGTTTCTTTGAACAACTGCTATGGAGCGCAATTGCATATGGGCAACGATATTTTGGACAAATCTGGGTATTATTTTTAATTCACTAATATATTCAACAATAAGTTGTATCGATGGTTGGATATTTGGTGTACTGTTTGGCACAGATCACGTTTAAGTTGAAGGTATTTCTTCTAATACGCTGGCATTGAATAGGTTGGCAAACGTCTGCTCTAAAAATATGAGACACTAGTTTGTTATTTGAGCTAGTTACACGATCTTACTCGTTTTAGAAACAAGGGTTTTGGATGACTGTTGCAAGATATTTCGATTGTTAAAATTGACTTTGTATCATAAATTCATTATTGTTTAACATTCAATTTATATCAGGTTTAACTTTTATTAAGTACATTTTTAATTTATTTTTTTCAGATATGGAATGTATAGAGTGAACACTGAAGAAAGATATCCATTCTAATGTTGTTCCAAAACTTTCAAACTAACATGAAGAAAGGAATAAAGGTCATACATGAATGAATACTTTTTATTTATTATAACAATCGATTAAATACAACGATTTTACATCACTTTTAATGATAATGAAGCTAATCTCCAGAAGGACTAAATTCCTAAGTCCTTTAGGAAATGACTGATAGTTACCTGATAGTTTGGTTGATAGTAGCTATGGCTGGACGAATTCTGTGGCGGCGCAAGACCTAAACTTAATGTGGGCAAGGTAGATTTCACGAGGCTCCTCTGGTGGTTATTTCATTGACATTCATTTCGTGCGTCGAAAAGTGGAATATCTTTAAGTTGAGAATTAATCCTAATGTATTTATTATAAGAAAAACATTGTGGCGTGTACTTTTGCATTTTCCATACTATTTTAAAATTATTTTTAACTGTGCGCACGGCCCTTTGCTCTGCAAGGCCCTGGGCGATGGCCTACACCGCCTACGCCTTACGCCGCCTCTGGACGAACGCCTCATGTTTCTCTACCATCACATTCACCAGATTTTTTTTTCACTTTATTGGGGTCAACAAACAATTAACAACAAAGTTTACTTAAATATTAATGAACAAAAAAGTCTTATAACATTGTTAACCAGCACCGTAGACCACAGATTACTATTAAGTATACAAGCAAAGGTAGAAAATGGGCGGTTAAAGTTATACAAAAAGGTAAGTTATACAGATATAGTATATAGTAGCGCATACATTCAAATAAAGAAAAATTAGCACATTGACGGCAACAAAATATCTTTTTTATAATATAGGCGAAGCAAAAGAACATGTAAACAACCTATTTGTAAGTGACTAGTTGCAATGTATGTCTGTATTCAGCTTTAAATAAGATTAGGGTGATTTAGGATCAAGTTTTAAGATAAGTAGAAGATTTGTAGATTATACTTGGATTCAGACAGATATGGTTTAAATTTATAATTTTATTAAATAGAAATTAAGATATTTTCCTTTTTTTCTTAACCCGCGATCACAGCAAATGTAATTATTATGAGGTGTCATTAGATTTGAATGTTTTATATTACATTTCATAGGTCAAGGGCCCAATACAATACATGTAACAACAAAGTACTGCTAAATTGGGTTGAGTTTACGATTTATGCTTTTAGGAATGACCATATATTAATTAAAACCATGCTCATAACGTCATATTATAATCTAAACTATGAAATTAATGAAATGGACTATCCTGTCAATTTCTCCCGAAATATAGAACTCTATACACATTGCACATATTGGACACAGTTTACAAAGTAATTAATTGGAATAGGAACGCTTAACAAAGTAATTTAGTTTATTTTATGAGTCATATGTATTAATTGATATAAAAACAAAATGATCTACAATTATAAGATAACAATTCATATTTTTACATGATATAAAGTTATCTATTCATTCAACTGTTTGCAAAAAAAAAATATTATTTTTTTATCACAATTATTTTTCACAAAAATTAAGTCTTCACATTTTATGTTATCTTAGATGTTATTATTATTATTTAATGTTATCTTAGGTGTTGTAACATCTAAGATAACATCAAACGCAAAGTTAGTTATGTTTCTACTCGTATCATACGTACTGCAGTGCGTTAATATTCAAGCCACAGTTCATGTCGATGATAGTTGTCGATTGTCGTGAGTTGTCGTCGACGGTCATTGATGACAGGCAACAATTGGCGACTTTCAGTGAGAGGCGTTGATATGAATCACTGTGGTACTTTCTAGTATATATGCCGGCGAGTGAATAGTAAGACTACAAAGGAACGTTTGATTTTTTATTTATTATACAGTACAACAGTATTGGGTGATAACTAATATGGGTGATAACTACGATGTACAGTACAACAGTGTTGGGTGATAACTACGATGTTGGCTGTACATGCCAGTAACGTACTCGTAATAAGCCTGATGCTGCAGATGCGTTCCTTATTTCGCAACTATGCCTTTACCAGACAGAGAAGGAAGATTCAACCTCCTTTACTCCATAGTTTAGATTTTTTAAACTTTAACTTGTCAACTGTACTTAAATACAACTTAAATACAATTTGACGATCCGCGTGGCGGTGCGGTCACCATACCGATCTGACACGCAATGCTGACACCGCTCTCGAAATGCTTCGAGAAACTGGTTAGATTGTGGACATTAAGTCTTCTGTCCGTCAATGTACCGGTAGATCGCTTGTAACCATTGTGTGAATGAGAGTGTGGCCGAAAACATAATTTCGGCATCGTGCTCAACAACTTGGCCTGTCCACAGCCGCTGGGGTAATTTGCGGGATATTTTATTCCAAACATAACCGGAACATGTCTTCTTTGTAATGCAATATGAACATCATAAATTACTGAAAAACACAAGTTTTTATTTCCAATCGACTAAGGGCACTTTTATTCAGGCACCCTATACAATGCTTATAATTGAACTAATTATTACAAAATATTAGATATTGGATACTGGATTATTAACGTGCCTGTGCCCACTTCGATCACGTCTACCACGATAATAAGTATTCCATGTTTTAATCCACGTTATAAACTGCCTGTGCGCTAATTTCAACGAGATCGGCCCAGTACTTTTTGCGTGAATAAGTGCCAAACACATATACATCCTCACAAACTGTCGCATTTATAATATTAGTAAGTTACAAGCTATCTATAATAATATTATAAAGCAGTAGAGTTTGTTTGGTTGAACGCGCTAATCTCAGGAACTACTGGTTCGAATTGAACAATTTTTTTATGTTGAATAGTAAGTTTATCGTGGAAGGCTTTAGGCCATAATATTAACATCACGCTGTGTTTGCTTATTTTTAATAGATTGTTCTCTAATAAACACGGATGAATCTGCGTGGCACAGCTAGTAATATATATTATATCTATTTTACATAGGTATATGCTATATTATTACGGAATATATTTTAATAAAAATAAATGTTTTTGATGTGAATAAGCGATAAACGTTTCATATTTTATTCATTCCGATGTACTTCCGGAGTCCTGTATACGGTTTTCAAGATTGTAAAATAGGACCACGAGGTGCTGATGATCTGTAAAATAATAAATTGGAAAATAATTAAAATAATGACTGAAAAATAAATATTTAAATCATTAATAAAATGATTTATTGGCAAGTACATGTTTAGTAAGCTTTAATAAAATATCCTTACCTTGATAAAACTTTCGTAGGAAATAGTAGAGAATTTATACGCAGTTAACCTTTGCGGCCTGGACGATCTAAATTATGAAACAATTATTAACATTTAACTCTAAAAAAAATGTGTACAAGTTTTGTAGTGTATGCGCCGGCGCATGGCGCTCGGCAATCTCGGCATTCGTACGCTAGCTGCGAGCGAGTGCGGACGTGTTTCGGATCGCATGCACTATCCAAATTAGGCAGCCATTATTGAATATCACCCTCAAATTAATCACATAAACCACATTTTTCCATCAAAATCTACAGCGTGGGGTTTGTGTGTGTTATTTACTGATGGGAAAAAGTGTAATACGACTGGGGAGGTACCACCGTCATACCTATTTCTGGAAGGGTCAGGTTGCCGGCTCACTTATAAATAAGGCAGCCAGCTTATTCCTCGAGACTCGGAACGCATCTATGGTCGCCCCAAGCAAGATTATTATCTTATGTGCACATCATTTACTACATTAATAATATTAAAAACAGTACAAGAAGCTGCAGAGCTATGCTGTGTGGTTGTAGTACATGAATATAAACTAAATGGAAATAAATATAATTATGCTAAACTTACCTCTGTATTAATTGTAACACTGTCTTTTTAGACCTTTGATCCATTGTATACCATTTGCATAAGTACGCCTCTTTGCCAATATTGCTGCTCTAAAACATTTAAAATGTTTCATTACTAGTATTTCTTTACTTTGGGAAAACTTAAAGTACCTTTATTAAATAAAAAAGCAAGTCGGTTATCAAGATAATATTATTTAAAGAAAATATTGTTAAAATCATCATTCCGTCTTATTTATTGTCTCATAGCTGGGCAAGGGATTGGTCTCAGAGTGATAGAAGTTTAGTAGAGAGTCCACTGAGCTTAAAGGTTAAATGCGATTTTTGTGGACTTCACACACCTTTGGAAACACTTTTTAAGATCTGGAAGTGTAGGTTTCTTAATATATATACTCGCTTGAATGAATATACAAAAAAATGTTATAAGCGGTCGGGTTTGTTGTTTTAGTATTTTTAACCGACTTCACAAAAGGAGGAGGTTCTTAATTCTTCTGTATTTTTAACAATGTTAAGTACTACTTTATTTCCTTCACCGTTAAAGCAAGTGATAATTAATTTCTAATTAATAGTCACATGTAGCCATTACTGTCGCACAGCTGGTCATTAGTCCCTTCTCTGAATAAGAAGGATTAGGGCTACTATGAATACTAGTAGTAGTACGGCTCATTTTGACAGAATATTATGAAAATCTTTATGGATAACTCGATAAAATTTGTTTCCATTACGAAAATTAGAGGAAAATACCTTATTATTTTAATCCAGCGTGAGTAATCAATCCTTTTTAGTACGTAACTCTTTTATTTGTTTTATCAGATCGAAGTAGCAAACGAGCTGGCAGTCCACCTGACGGTAAATGGTTACTGCCGCCCATGGACTAAGCAACTTCATATAAAACAGGGGTTCTATCTGAAGTTGATCAATGATGCTTTGCTACTCCTGAGGACTAAGATGGTGGCCTCATATATAAATTAACCGGCAACCACACTTTAACGGAACGCAAGAACTGCTTCAAGTTAGAAATAGGTGTGGCGGTAGTCCCCGGTCGAACTACACTAGTTCTACCACCTAGTACCTGTTACTGTTCTGTACTGGTACTGATATTTCATAATCACGATCTGGAAACCCGTGCGAGCAGAAGTCGTTGACGGTAGTATCAGATTTTCTTTTTTTTGTTTGTTTAATTACGGAATTGTAAGTAGTTTTAGTTATATACCTCTCAGGTGGAACTACACTGGTTCTACCACCTGGAGAATAAAAAAATATAAAAAATTGCTTAAAAAATTGCCAATACCTCTTTAATAATATTTTCCCCGAAGAAACTCATCATAAATATTTGTAGCATAACCGAAAATAAAAATAGTATAACTCCAGGGGCATCAGTCCATTCACCCATCTGAAATATAAATTATTTTATCACAAAAAATTTCAGATTAAAATTTTGATACCAATATTATCATTATATATAGCTTTTCACCCGCGGATTCGCTCGCGGTTACTAAAACAATAGACGTGCATTTTATTTCAAAAATTGAAAACGTTTTACAATTATAAGTGACAGAACAAAATATCAAGAAATATATAAAAATTCGTCAATAAGATATTCATTTCAAAACTTGGAAATTGCTAAATTTTAAAATTTTTCGTAATTATCTGCCAACAATTAAAAAAGTATCCTATGTTTTTTCCAATACCTTTAAGAATATGTGTACCTACAACGTTTCATGATAATCGATTGAGTAGTTTCGGCGTGAAAGTGTAGCAAACAAACTTATATTCACATTTATAATATTAGTAATATTACTGTGTGCCCAATATAACTAAGCACTAATAGTAGTATTAAAGGTATTGTAGTATTGTAAATAAAATATAAGTAAATATAAATGATTTTAATAAATCATATTAAAACATTTCAACGACATAAAGACACACATAATAAATAGTAATTTTGTACATTTATATTATTTTTTAATTTAATATAATAACTTACGGTTAAGGTAAATCCGAGTGCGCATATTTCAAGCGAACCCACCAATACATTTAACAGGTTTGGTGCGGTGAAAATGTTCTCTAAGTCTTCTGACAAACTGAAATCAAAACTTACATATAAATATATTATATATATTTTTAATGAAAGTTGCAAACTAGCATGCAGTCTACCCGATGGTAAGTCGCGACTGGTACCCATGGACATCGTAATCATCCCTAGATAAGAATAGATCTATCTGAGATTAGCCACAGATGCGTTGCTACCGTTGCGGACTAAGTTGGAATGCCTCGGATTATTATATCTCCTTCATACGAGAACATAATAGCGTATAAACTGCTGGTATTAGGCCGAAATATCTATACTAATATTATAAAGCAGTAGTTTGTTTGGGTGAACGCGCTAATCTCAAGAAAATCTGGTTCGAATTGATGTTATATAGCCTAAAGCTTTTCTCGATAAATTCAACTGACAAATATTTTTTTCAATTTGTACCAGTAGTTCCTGAGATTAGCGCGTTCAACACTATTACCGTGCTTCAACCAAACAAACTCTACTGCTTTATAATATTAGTATAGATGTATAAATATATTAAATATTCGTAACGAATTACCCTGTTAGTGTTAGAGTCTTATTAGAGAACTGTTTTAAACTAATATTATCGCGGAATTGACAGACATATATGTTAGGTCTTAAAACGCGATACATGTTTTTTCCGATATTTCGACCCTGTTACATGGATCGTGGTCACAGCGTGGGCACAACTACTACAGTTATTATTTAAAATCAAAATAAACTTACCTTAAAATATATTGATGTCTTTTTACAATGCCGTTTAGTAAATCTGTTGTATCTCCGTCTAGTTCTTTAATGTCATTACTGAGAAGAGCGAAATGGCTAGCTACATGCGTAGTCATTACGAAATACAAAGAATCAACCATTGTAAAATAAAGTACACAAATGAAGCCTGAAAATTAATCTACTCTTAGAATTTTACCGTATTCTCAGAATTAACTAAGGTATAATCAAATTAAAATTAATAACTTAAATAGCAATTCGCACTTGGCCAGCGCGGTGGACTGTGACCTAAAACTCTCTCATTCTGAGAGAAGACTCGTGCCCAGCAGTGGGACAATAATGGGTAGACGACGACGTACAACATCGCTTAAAATATATTCGTTTAAATTTGAAAAGAATATTAAGTGTAGCATTGACTTACCGCTCATTATGGAATGAAGGTATACTAACAGCCATGTGTACCATGTATCCGTAGAAAATGGTACCAACACCGCGTACGGCAAAATATAAACGACTTGGTTCGTCGTCATATAACGATATGCGATAATAAATAGCGTCGAAAAGTTGTACACAGAAATAAGAACGGCATTAAGAACATAAAAGTACTTGGTAAGATTTTTCAGAAATATAAATTTTCGCTTTACGAGGTTTCTTTTAATTTCATCCTTAACCATGTCTTTGTAAAGTCGTCTAAGGCGATTAGTCAACTCAAAAATTTCTTGCCTCTTCATAGCGATAAGAAGAACTTTGAAAGTAGCAAGTATCCCAATACAGGTGCATGGAGCAAGTTGGGTTAGTTCAATGAGATTTTCAGCGGAAATTTTGGAAATAAAAAACGCAACTTCGCACACAGCTGTCATTGAAATAGAAAAAATCAAAATATAGAATCTGATGCTAATTTTTGGAGATCCAAAAGGTATTCCAGAGAGCCAGAAATTCATTTTTATCTGTTTGAATATTTCGTCAAAGGAAGGAATATCCATTTTGCTTCGATGCGAACGGTTCTTGTTTATTCCAAGGCTTTTAAGGTTTTGCTGATCGTTTTAAGTGAATCGAATATTTTAGTAGCGTTTTCTAGGACCTAGTATTTATACAAAACTATTTTAGGGCTGTGAAAACTTTCTTACCAGTTAACCAGGTGGTAGAACCAGTGTTGTCGATCGGAAGGTACCACTGCCACACCTATTTCTAACGTGAAGCAGTTCTTGTGTTACGGTGGAAGGGTATGGTTACCAACTCCCTCGTATTTGGGGCGATCATCTTAGTCCTCGGAAGTAGCAAAGTATCTATAGACTTCAAATAGAACCCCTGATCCATAAGACTTTCAGATCTCCATGGGCGGCTGTAAATTATTGACACCAGGTGGACTGCATGCTCGTTTGCTTCTTCTGATAAAATAAAGAAAATAACTATATTCTTGTTTCTCACAAGTTAAACGATGTATGATTTCTGATTGCGATAAGTGGCAAATACTGGGTATTTAGTATTTGATTAAATGCATTTACTTCTGTTTCCTGTTCACAATTTTGACGGGAAGTAGGTATACAGATAGTAATTCATGTGGATCAGGAATTATTCAAAAATTTAAAAAGTTTATAGCGAATAATTAAATACAACATAGTATTTAATTATTTAGTTAGTTTAGTCTAAATAAATATCTGCATCCATATGATGGTAACAAAACTAGTAACATCGTTAAAAACATTAAAAAAAAACCCGACTGCTTAAAAGGATTTTTTTTTTCAAAATTATACATATTTATTTTAAACGATTACATAGGTTTTTGTCAAAACAGCCAAGTAAAAGTATTGTAATATTTACATTTTTAGATTTGTCTATTATATAGCTTTCATTTGATACCCATATTGTCCCTTCCCTCCTTTTTCCTCTATATCCAGGCGCCATTTTGAAAAATATATTTCACTAAGCATTAAGACGTCAATTATATAAATTCTAATGATATACCATACGTCACAATCCGTCAAGCCGTTTGGGCTGTAGCGCGTGCCAAAGAAATGGACATACATACAAACAAACATAC
>DWNE01010355.1:0-10390 GCA_018249875.1 Cecropterus toxeus
AAGAAAGGATACAAAACGTAACATCATATTCCATAATGTTTTAGAACGAAATATATAAATGCAGTTACTTATATATTATATATTTATTTTATATCTACATATTGCCACATAATATACTGTGATGCTTGCGACTACATACAAAAGCAAAAAATACAGATGTAATTCAATTCAATAGTTACATTACAGTGTAATGTTTTATGTTATGTTTTGATCAACTCCGATTGAATACAATAGAAGAGGAAAAAACACTAAAGTGTTTGTTCAGATCCGTACGAAATAGTATTTTTATATTTAATAATAAAATGCACATAACATTACAATAGGGTTATATAAACATATCTTCAAATAATTTACAAATTATATCATTGTTTATAGCTCTGTACAATTAAATGATATTCAAAATACCTGTATGGATGTTTAAATTAACGTATGCTTTAAAAACATAATTATAATTAATATTACTCTGCTTTTGACTAGTACACATAGAGAAGTGACTTAAAATATTTGAAACATCAAATTCATAGGAAGGGACTAGGTACAAATAGTTCATCTATAACCTATATAACAATTTTACGCTACAATTATTATCGGGGAGGGGGCGGGGTTAACATGGGGACTTTAACACTTCCTTAAATCATATGCGATACATACAGTATGAAGAAATATCTGAAAACACAGAACAACAACGACATCAATAACATTTTTAGAATATAGACGTAAACATTGATATATTGTCTCTGAGAAAAACGAGAAAATTCCATTAGAATTATAATAATTTAAGGAATAATAGTTACGCTAGTTAACATATATTTTTATTACTTTTTACAGCTTGCATTGTTTTAACCAATCAAGTTTTAACCATAATAATTTATACAGGGTGTTAAACGATCAATACACACAAAGCACGTCGGTTTTTCGGCCCGATTTTAACTTTATACGCACCCTGTATATTTTTTGTTAGATAAGGTAAATGAATGGACAGACGTACGATTTCAGTTAAAGATACTTGAGCGACATTTATAGTAATGTTAATGATTTTTAGAGAGAAACACGGAATTTTATTATAATATTTAAATGTATGAGTTTAATAGTATACAGTAGTGTGTGATACAAATCGCTCGCTGTATTTGGTGTTAATGATGTACTTGGTAAATTCTTTGGACTTTACTTCGGACTGAGTTCCTTTTTTAAAGTTCCATATACAAAATTATATTAGGGAATAAAGTTTGCAATTTGTGGCAAATTAGTTCTCAACTCTGCATTTCCACAAACCTTTATATATTCAACGATATTTTCGTGTGCCTCTACTTTCGTGCACGTCGTTTGTTTCACGCAAAGAAAGAGCCAACAATCATAGGGTTCTGTAGAACAGGTGACCAATTGTCCCATAGCTAATTCAGAAATGCTAAAAGGAGCATTGTACTTCCATCGGCTTTGGACTCTCCTTTCCTATCGAATCATGCACTGATTTGCTGACCTTATATTGACGCTCATTTGTCATGGTTATGTCATGGTTACGTCATGGTTATGTCATGGCCATGTCATGGTTATGTCATGGTCATTTCATGGTTATGTCATAGTTAGTTGTCTGCGTCAGTGAAGTGAGAGGGTCCTTCAGCGGAGCACACGGAGTCTTCAGGCGTACGTGATGCGTCGCCCGCCTCGCTGGCCTCTACTCCGCCGCCGCTCTTGTTCTTGCCGCCGCGACGCGCTTGCAACGCCTGCGCGGAAACACGCGTATTAGGATTGACATAGTACAGGCATAGAGCGTGTCAGACACGTACCGTAGCAGACAATTTTGGATAACACAGTGTGCGTTAACATTTTTATGTCTATTATAGATCACGTAGATAGACTATGCTTGTCAAATATTTTACAAAAAGAAGTTTACAAAATGTTTTATACAAAGTAAGTATGATATTGTCTGCCACGTTTCGTGTCTGTAGACATAAAAACCCTTAATCATGAATATTCACAGATATGTTTAAGAACCCACGTTCAATTTTACTTAATTGAAAGAATGATAACTTTCATAAAAAGTGTAATTTCGCAAAATAAAAAAAATGTAAAAAAAATATTTGTAATAGAAAATGACTTTAACACAACTGAAAAGCATATATATACATAGTTTTGACTACGTGTAAGTTTTGCAGGCGTCGTAGCCATAACAAAGCCAAGTTAAAATTGTCTTAATATGGTTTAATAACATATGCAGTTGAAAAAAATAGTTTGATGCATAAAACTTAAGCGCATTGGAAAAACAAAAAGCCTTAATTTTCGATAATATAACAGCAAATAATAAAACATATCGTGTACAAATTAAGTAATCCCATATAGCCTATAAAAGGCCTATAGCAATAAAGGCCTACAGATATTAATGTCAAGAACTGGGTATAAAAAAATCGATGAAATGATTTTGTTTTGAATCAGTTTATAGCAAATACCTAAACCAATTCAAAAAAAAACGAAAAGTTTCATCGAATTTCCTAAGCCCAGTTGTTCAATTATATGTCGAATTTCCTCAATTTAGTTGTTCAATTATCCGTCGAATTCCTGAATCCAGTCGTTCAATTATACGTAAATTCCCTAAGCCCAGATGTTCAATCATTCGTTGAATTTTCAAAATTTGAACAATTTATTCAAATATCCGTCAAATTTACTAAACCCAGTTTTAATTATTAGTCAAAATTCCTAAATCCAGTCGTTCAATTATTGGTCGAATTTCCTAAACCCAGTTGTTCAACTATTCGTCGAATCACCTAAACCCAGTTGTTCAATTATTCGTCGAATTTACTAAACGCAGTAGTTCAAGTATTCGTCATATTTCCTAAAACCAGTTCATTGAACGAGCAATCCCGAGATACAAAGAAAGCGGACATCTGAGTTGCAGAGGTTGCGGTGTCGAGCAACGTGGGCGGTGCTGGGACGTCCACAGGGGGCATGCGGGTGCTGCACGTTATTGCACATGCTATATACTTTACGTTCCTTACCTTTTCACGACTGCCCTTTTTCTAAAGTCGGGGATGGAATATGAAACATTGAATTAATGAAAATGATTCACACGATACAATAGGGTATCTTCGGTCATATAAATCAGTTATTTATTACATAACTAATATTACCTACTATGTATAGAATGGTCTTTTAAAGTAAAAGTTCAGTTATAACTAACCAGGCATTTAGGTAGGGCAAGGGAACAAAACAACAATTTAATATCAATAACCATTTCAAGTTAAGGGTTGGTATGACGCACATATCACACGAAGGATACCTTGGATACATCAAATAACATAGTATGATAAATGAATAAATATTCTTCAACATAACGCATTAAAAGTCCCTATATGTATTTTATAGGAAAATCTTACTAATATATGTATAACAAATTTCTAAGCAAATTTTGTTTGCCTTTCGTTCATGATTTGTGACACTTATTAAGTTTTCTTAAAACATAATCTATATACCCTTATTTGTAGATTACACAACTTAGTTTTTAATAATTTTCTTAAAAGTAACACACACACAGTAAAACCAAAAGCGTAAAAATAACCTGTTCTGAATTTGATTCATATCGCCAAAAAAGGCCTACGAACAAATATTATTTTTCAGTAGCTACTTTTTAATATTATAGCAATGTAGCAAGTTTTATGAGATTTTTAACATTATTTCTTACTACCTTTTGTATTATAAAGGTATACGTACTTGCAGAGAGAAGCGTCGATGCGGTGGTTTTCGTCCGCCGCGGCGCTTACTGATGTGAGGGTTGTCGCGTCGCAGCGTCTTGTTGCGTAGGACTTCTAATTGGATGTATAGCCGTTTTAGCTCGGCGCGGACTTCCTCTGTTGTGGGTTCTTCCTCGCCGCCTTCCACGCCGAAGCCCTCAGCCGGGCCTCGACGAGATACCTTTGGCACAAGAAGCATTCAGTATATAATTATAATTGATATTTTAATGATACTTTGTTGTATACATAAAAGAGGTAAATATAGTTTACAATTAAAAGTACAAAAAATATAGTGAGAAATCTATTTCCCTCTAAATAGTTCTTGAATTAAGGTTACAAATTCTGCGGTAATATTACTCTTAAATCATATTTCAAGATTAGTCGTGTAACATCAGACAGGATACCTCCTGAGCAAGCGAGCGCGCACGGTACCCGTGCCAGAGTCTCGGCGCCAGCACGCAAGCGAGCGCGGCGCCGGAGGAGAGGTGCGCGCGCGCGGTGGCGGCCAGCGGCGAGCGCTCGGGCGCTGCGCCTAGCACCGCCGCCGCGCGCCACGCCGCCCCACACGCGCTCTCCGCCCACAACGCCGCCGCTAGCCATCCGCGCTCCTGTGTATACCGTGTACATGATTAAACAGCTAGATACACTCCTTATTACAAATTTCCTCAAAACAATATATGTTTTGTGCTATACGGTATATACATTTGTTTAAATATTTCACTTTAAAATATAAAAAAGCTGTATATAAGCTATGAATAAATTGTATAAAAGAAAAAAGAATAACATTGCTTTAAACATATTTATTAAGTAACACCCAAACTAATAGTTCATCTATAAGAGCACTAAGCGATGCGCAAGTCTAACAGTAGTAGCAGCAACTTGCAGCCTCATCACATACACAGACGAGCCAATTCTGCCCCTTGCAAGGAGACGTTTAATGAAAGTAGCCAAGTAGCAACTTAAAACAAGAGCTAAATACACAACCCGATCACTTTCTACCTGGTCACATTAGCGTTCCGTCTGAAGAAAGCAGTTTCCAAGCTCAGTAATAGCAGCAACGCTCGCAGCCAGGTGTTATGTGGCGGCAGGTACCGCGAGCATAACAAAAAATTATTGCAAAAAATACGATTGCTGTCTACCTGGAAGGGCACATTGGCGTTCCGTGCGAGGTATGCAATTCGCAAGCCGAACAGTAGCAACAACAGCTCGCAGCCAGCCGTCACGTGGTGCCATGCAGCACGCGCACAGCCGCCACCTGCTTCGCACGCCGATGTCGCCGTAAACGCGGCCACGTAGCACACTGCGCCCACCATCATTGAGCACACCACGCGTAGCACCTGTACAATATAAATTAATACTATGTTTTAGTATGAACCAGATGGAACCCATGGCTTTGACCGTGATTAAAAAATATAAGTCAACTTGAAATTGTATGATCGATTTTAATTATGAATATGAAGTCTAAGTTACCTTTAGATAAGGACAAGAAATGTATTTGTATCCGTTTGATTTAATTCAATAATTTTAGTATGGCGCGATTTAAAACACACAGCTGACAAGCAGACAAAATAAATATATAGAAATATGTTTTATTATTTATTCCCAGTTATTCAGACGACGGGTTATATATGCAATGTACAAACACGCAGAACTTTCAATTTTAATTGTATGTATGTTGTCAAATGCCTAACAAATTTGATAACTCTGTCTGCGTATAGTTATATCTTCCGAATTTAAACTTGTTTTTGATTATACAACTAAAACATAATATATGTATCTATACGTTTCCAAAAAATAAGATATAATATCTAAAATCCTTCCTCGAATAAAAGTAATCGTAAAACGAGAGAACAATGGCGTTCATAGATTTGCACATAGCTTTAAACTTTTTATATTAAGGAATTCACGATTTGATTTTCTCGTAGCACTTCGTAGTAGGATGAGTCTAAGTTCCAGTTTCGTAGAAGCCTACGAATGCAAATGAAAATATAATTCAAAATAGCAAATGAACGAAATTGAGAACCTCTGCATCTCTAGGTGTCCACCGATGCGCTTTTCGGGTGCGGAACTCTGCGAGCAGCACCCACAGACGCAAAACCACGGAGCCGTAGCACGCTACGAAGCCTAGCTCCCGGAGCCAAGCGCCCGCTAAGCAGCGCCACCGCGCCACCGACATGTATTGAGAAGCTGCCTGCAATATATCGATATGAGTTGAGCTACTATATCATACAATTGCGAACAAAATATACAAATTAGGTTTATTGGAAAATAAAAATTAAAACAGTTTAATAATAATTTTAATCATATTTTTTGCGAACTTAATTTAAATTGTATTTTTATCGATATAAGTCAAAGTCCGATACAAAAAAGTATTTTAATGAAATCGAACGTGATAAAGTAGAACCCAGAGTTTTTGGAGGAAAGTGCATGTTTGTCCAGTAAGTGTAGTCCAGGTAGTGTTGTAAAATGGTAGATAACTACTTAATTATTTACTACTTAGTTAACTCTAAATATATGACTAGGCCTTAATACAAAGCGTTATATAATCATACTGATATCTACATTGTACTCCCGTAATAGTTTTCGGCCTCAAGTGCTTACAAGTAATATAGACACGAGGAACAAACAACTAAGGAAACCGTTACTGGAATCTTTATGTAATACGAATATTATTAAACGGCATATCATTCTAATTTGTTTACAAAAACATCCATTATATACCTACTAACATGCAACATCAGTAACATAACTTTAGGTTCTAGATAATAATACATATCTTTAAGTGTTTATATGTATACTTGTTTTAAAGATGTTGATGAAAATATTTATAAAATATTTGGTTATATTGTATTCAATCGTTATGTTTTGTTTGGCAGCTATGTGTTTTTAACAAAAAAATCTCAAATGGTATTTAACGACTATGTTCGAATTTCGTTCAACAGAAGAAAATTATTCTTAAAATTCGACTAAATTATAATTAACTTACAGAAGCATACATCAACATTGCGCCGAACAGGACTACTTCTAACACCGTCCACATGCCCATGGCTACTGCCTGAAAATTAAATAAAAATAATTCAATGTAAGAAAAAGGAAAATAATAATATTGTATGACACTTTTGAGCTCTAGTTGGTCCAAAAAGGTTCTTCTCAAAGATTAATAGAGTTTGAAGTCTAAGTCCACCGTGCTGGTCAAGTGTGAAGAATTAAAAATAATATGATATATATGACAATTACGTACTTTACACTTCCTCTTCTTAAATATGATGATTCCAATGATAAGGCAGAGCAACATGCCGGAGAGGTTAGCGGCGAGCAGCGCGGCGCGGTAAGCGTCGGGCAGGCAGGTGGCGCCACCCGTGTCACACGGCGAGCACGACAGGCGGCCGCCCTCCGCTGCCAGCCGCGTGCCCGCCACCCAGCCGCCGCCGCCCGCGTGCCAGTGGTCCGAGCGACACTTACAGCGATACTGCGGCGGTAATATGAATTATTATTATAAGAATGAAGTAGCAAATGTGCTGGCAGTACGCTAAATTAGTGGTCACTACCGATGGACATCTGTAAGTTCATATACAATATAACTTCTGAGAACTAAGATGGTTGCCTGTTATGAAAAGCAAGAACTGCTTCACTCTTGAAGTAGATGTGGCGGTGGACCTGGTCCCCGATTAAAGCATAATTCGTTCTACCACCATACAATATTATATTAATTTGGATCTAACAAATTATAAAACACATTTGGATTCGGTGATTTAAAACATTGTTTTTAATGTAAGTAATACTTAACCATAAAATTAAATTCCTCAATTCATCATATAAGATAAACATATTTTAAATGTTAGCGGACTCGCTAGGAGAGGTACCATCACCATAATTTCTAAGTATACTTGGTCTGACGCGCAATGGGTCCCGGGTTCGATTCCCGGCCAGACAGAAATATGAATGATGGGTTTAGATTTCTTTTCTGGGTCTGGGTGTTTGTGCATTCGTATCTGTGTGTCCATGGCACCCACAACACAGGAGAAAATCCTAGTGTGGGGCTATGAGTGTAGAAGGCGTGTGTTCTATATCGAAATTATCAATGATGTCGCTGCCAAGAGACTACCATGCGATTGCTAATTCGTTTTCAACTTGAATTGTGTACGACATTAGAGGGTTGAAGTTAGTAGCACGGTATTTATTACATTACCTCAAGTCTACGGTCGCTATTTTCAGTAGCCGGCATGGCCTCGCAATCCGTTGAACTGGGATCGCATAGCGGGGATCCTCCTAACCAGTCGTGCATGGTTTCTTCACATGCGAGTGCAGGTAAACGTCTAAAAAGAGCGGCAGCGGCTCTCGTGGCTCCCACGCCTCTCGCCGCCGCGGTGCCGCTCCACCAGCCGCCCCCGTCGCCCTCGCACGCATACCATGCATTGGACCAGATAACGGCGGTGGCGTTCCAGGCGGAAGCTAAAGTCCGCCAGAACTGCTGTAGAGAAGCGGAGTTGTTTTGCTGGAAAACGATGAGATGGGGCGGATTGGCGATGTAGAGTACGCCTAGATGCAGTTGTGGGGCGCCGAGTGCGACAGCAGCGGGCGAAGGGTGCAACGGAGTGCGAGCGGCGGCGCGGGCCAGCGCGGCGGCGCGCGCCTCGTCCGCCATGCCCTGCTCCACCAGCTCGGCCACGGCTCGCGCTGTTTGCGCTGTCGCCGCTTCATACTCGCGGATGTTCTGTAATTATAATAATATCAACTGAATATATTAATATATACAACGCAACGAGCCAGGTTTCGGGGTCAAATTATCGAGAGTAATGAAATTAAAACGGCGTATCGTAAGTACCCGTTACATATTAAAATGTATCAATTCCGTGGTAATATTAGTCCAAAATCATAAAATTTCAATTCTATATTTGACACTACATTAATATTTCATATACCAATTTTTAAAACATCCTACAGAAAAGGAAATAAAACTTTCTGTTCATAATAACGAAACTTTAGAGCATTAGCCGACGCTCAAATGGGATTAAGCGCGCTGCATCGTTAAGAAGTTGAGTGAGCTTGGAAAACAAATTATTTGATTGAGAGCACCGAGGGGGAAATCTCGGCGTCATATAAAACTTAGCATGCAAAGTGCTTGAAGTTAATTTACTGAAGTTGGTTACGAGAGTGCGACACACGGTTACTTTACTTCATGGATGTGTACACATTTTAGATTAAAAGTTTCACGTTATTGGCAGTTCCATAACTCTTTACAAAAAACACAAGCAAAAGAAAAAAAACTTTTTGTTTGTTATATAAAATTTTAATGATAAATTAGCAAAGTATCATTTTACAATAAAACTTTACTCTTTTAGTAATGTTTTCAGTCACAGGCACGATTGAAAATAATATTTTTGTCAAGTACGATTATATTTAAACCTAATTCTGCTTTGCAAGCTAGCCAAACCTCAAAACCGTTACAAATTCAAACATGTGGATAGTGTTTGACTTGGTTTGTAACCGTTTATTGCCGGTTCGATCGATGTCGGTTTTTGGCACAAATTAAAGGGAATTTGCCACAAGCTTGTGACGCGTCCAGTCGTTTCGATTGTTGCAGGTTTTGGCACAAGTCAAACGGAAATTGCCACAAGCTTGTGATGCGTCCACATATTTGTGAATTTAGCCTCACATGTGCACTGGCGGCTAAAAGTCGTGCGTTATTTTATATGAAAACCGAGCTTACTTCCGTGGCTCCGACCGGTTCAGTTACGTTATTCACAGTAATGTGTGTTAATCGGCAATTCCTATGTGTTAATCCAGGTCATAATCATAAATTATCTACGTATAAAATTGCAGCGAAATCTGACAAATATTTTTGCCCGAGTAACAAATATGCAGTGAATGTAGGTAAGTACTTACATGAACGCGTCACGCGCGCAAACACTGTGTTTATAGAGTGAGCTATTTTTTAAACTTACTTTGCAACAAAAAAAAATGAAAACCGTATTTATGAGTAATACGTGAAATCTGGAGCGGAAGGGGGGGGGGACTCTTATGTCTGCTTGCAATCACGTGGCGGGCAGTTGCACTTAATCCGCGTCCGTGTAAACATTTTTAATAATTAAAAAAATAAAAGTGAGGGAAAGTTTTTCAGTAAAAGTTTATAAACTTCTGTGTAGTGGCAGTCAGTGTTTTATTCATTATGACAATCAGGGGCTACCGCGTAACAGTTCCCTAAGATGAGTCAATATTCTAAGAGTACACACCGGTGGAAGAGGCGGCGGTTTCTTGAGCAGCAAGGGGTCGCAGGTGGCGGGCGGCGGCGGCGGTGGCGGCCCGACGGGCGCGGCCGCGGCGCACGCGCACCACGCCAGCGCCAGCGCCGCCCACCGCGCCTGCATGCCTCACCTGCGCCGTACTATCTACGAACGACCATGCAAAATAAACTCATAATTAATCTTATTTCTATATATTTATAAAATCGGAGAGACAAAGTTTTGACTTATCCCAGAGCTTAAACTATTATAGCTTTAATAAAACCATGAAATTTGGATAATCGATTTATTTTATAACGTACATACTCACCTTGTTAGATTAAGGCGAAAATCATTAACAATCTATACATATTTATTTATTTATTGTTTTACTATAATTAAAACGGTTGCACCAATTACATTAATTATAGACACCACCAGTTATGC
>DWNE01010356.1:0-10389 GCA_018249875.1 Cecropterus toxeus
AAGCAAATAACGTGGGATTTTTACCAAGTTTACAAAACATCAGGCGTATTTATTTAAAGAGGTAACTTCTTACAGAATATGAATCAACTCACGAAGTTCACTTTATCGGACTGTGTCTGCGAGCGACACGGCTTTTGATACGTGATCAGAATGCTCCCCAATTATGGAACCTTTAAGGAGTAGAGTTCGCTCGAACGGCTAAGCTGGCGTAAGTGATGAGAGGAACGCTTGCCCTATAAATGAGGTTTAAATTGCGCGCGAACTTATGAAGCGTTAAGTAGGAAATAGTTCCAGGATTTTATAAACACAAATTATTTATAATTCGATATTACGACCAATTTAAAAATAAGGTATGATGTCTAGATATGTATGTATTTTTATATATTGCAGTAGCAAATAAGTTTGTAGAACATCTGACATTCTGTAGCTTATCATCATTTCAGTATCACTAAGTGAAGTCGATCAAAGATGAATCGTTTCACATAAGTACATATTTATTTTTGTTTTTCAATCTCTTTTAATTTGTACGGTGCTTTGGGTACTGACTGTGTATTTTAATTTTACATACAATTTTAAATAAGAATACTGGTGTTCTTAAATAATGTTGTGTTTTGCTTTATCACGCGTTTCTCTTCCTTTTCTGAATAATAACACTATAGCGTTACATTCAGAAAAGGTAGTAGACTTGAGTAAAATTGTAGTCGGCATAAAGATTACCACTTACGGTAATTAAGTGTCGGGGTGGCAGTTTTGGCCACAGAATAATATTCCTAAAAGTGCAAAGTTTATTACGAATATGTGTAATATTTCTATTGATAATGATATTTATTTAGAGAAATATTTTTTATGATAGTTGTAACATTAATACGTATTCAGTGTCGAATTTAAATTGCTATCTCAAAACATATTTTTCGAGATAGCTGCTATCTAAAATATTTATTTTGTTACAAACTAAAATGGCATGCTAAATAGTACAATTTATTAAAAAAACACACTTTGTTCCGTAAAATATTTTTAACTATACAAATTTAATTCGAGTAAGAGCCAATTATAATTATTAATAATTTAAGACTATAGTTCGATGTGGCAAGATAACAAAAAATATTAAGCAATATTTAAAATGACGTATTTTTTTAATCATGTAAGGGCAAAGTTATATGTATACATTATTTACAAATAATGCCTATTCTTATTAATTTTAACAACTCCCGATTCACTTAAAGGAAAATTGAATCGTCGGAAACCGTCTACGATTCTTGTACAATATTTAACTATTTTCCAATTGGAATACCAAAGACTATACTAATACCCCGCTTGCTTCGTTACAGTATTCATTAGGTCTACAGTGGAATCTAAAATTCATTGTTTATTCTGCGGAATTTCATTTCTAGTCGCTTGTTACTTGGTCCTTTTAAATGCGAAGTATGAAAATGTATTCGTTTCGCTCAGTAACAATTGGTGACAGCTGCATTAGCGGGTGGAGCGATAATTTATAGGCAACTGTATTGTATTTGATTGAAACGTTGACTATAAATGACGCCATATCACAACGATCGGTACCCTTGCTAGAACTTGAACTGGTATAGTAAGGATATTGATTAAAATTATTTTAAGTTACATTAAAAATATTTAAATACTATGAAGGCTTAGCTTTTATTGGACTAAGTGATAAGTTTGATTGTTACACCGTTGTAACTGTTTACAGAAACTAAACTAAAATGTTTTCTTAAAATTGAAAAACAGCATATTGAGCGTTAAAAACTTCAACTAGATTTAATACTGACTGATATAAAAGATATACAAGAAAATATTAGGGTTTCTGCATAAAATCTCAGCGGAGTGTAACACGCAAGTAGGAATCCTACATGCTTGTTTTTTCATAATTATGTATGTGTTCAGCGAAGAAGCTCCGACTCATCAGACGGTAAGTGGTCTATGCATAGTAATAAAATTGTGTAAACAAATCGTTTATAAACAGAATTTATAAGGTAATATTAATACAAAATAATGAATAGACGGTCATAAGTATATCTGTACATCGTACACTTATGATTAAATTATATGTTTTAACGTACCCGTAAATTATTTCTTAAAATTTTATTGATATGAAATCAATGAAGAATTTCAGCAATGGATATGAATTTTCAGATCATTTACTGAATATTCAATGCTTACGTTTAAAGGCATACAACTCATTTGTAAAGAAAATACCGTTCTGTTTTTGCAAATTTCCTTCTCGTGTTTACTCAACACAGATATCATCTCCGTGAGAGACTCGTGTAAGTATAGGGGTCCTTTAGCTGTTCTAAGAGAGTGGCATCGTTTAGACACATATAAACTACATACATAGAATATTGTGCCTGAAATGTCTGTTTCTTCAGCTTTATACGCGATATGCAATGCATTTTTATATACTGGTATTAAGTACTCAATATAAATAATAAACTACGTTATTACTAGTAGGTAATGAGATAAATTTTAAGTTTTAAAGATACAAGAACAAACATTCATAATTTACTAACACTGTATTTTTTAAATAGACCTATAACAGCATAAATATACATATTTACTCAAGCAACATTCATTTATAAATCAATGTTTTTGGTAAATAAAGTCCAGACTAGAAGATTATAAGCTACGAGTGTAAACATACTTCATAGCTGTATTTTTCCACTCTTAATAACTACGTAAACAATCAATACTATAAGACGTTGCTTGCCAATAATTCGCAAAGTTTATAACAAACGAAATGCTGAGTTAGGCCACTTGTCTGTTTATGCAAATGGCTTTTTCCGACTGCGTCAAAAGGAGGGTAATGTTTTGTATGTACGTATGTATAGGTGTATTTGTTTGTATGTATGTCCATTTCTTTGGCACGAACAAGAAGACAGCGGAAAACGGTTGGATTCAAAAAGCCCAGGTCAAGTTGGAATGGAACTAATTATTGAGGATTAGTAGCCAGTAGTAGACCTGAAAAGTTCGAAAGGTGGTTGAATGGATTGTCCCTGCAGTACCGGGATTGGGATTGTCCTTGCAGTACCGGGATCAGAATAGAGCAACGGTATACCTTGCATGTCGCAAGAGGCGACTAAAAGGGGGCTACTGGGATTGCAGGCGATAACAGTGGAAGCTCGAACCGTTCAACCAAGCGACCCCGGGAAGGACGGTGGCATGTGTGGTCGCATATCGTCATAAAGACCAGACGATGCGGTGGGGCTAACCGTTCATCTGGGGAGTAATCATCTCATGGGGCAATGCGCTCAGAGGACTCCGGTTGTGTTCTTTTGGAGATCCTGGAGTTCTTTACGCAGCGGCGAGGACGGACACCGGGGGGATTTTAGTGCGGTAAAAATCCCACATAACCCTTATGTCGCTCCCACGACGTCGGGTACCTTTTGAAGGTTTTCCCCCTTGAAAACATACAAAAAAGGTAGAATGAATGGATGGAAATATTGGTAGTGCATATTTTTTCGTCGCAATGCTCGTATTTTCTATGTCGGATGAAGGTAAGTGATATAAGTACATATATTTCATCCTAAACTTTAGTAGTAGCGAAGTAATTTTATCCCAATATTGTTATAAAACCTCATACTTTGTCTGTTAACCTTAAGATTCGACAATTTTGCGGCAAAAATGTTCTTGTAAAACATAATTATGAACATGACAATAAATTACACCAAGTCTACAGTCCCTCTTAGTAAAGTTAGAAAGCATTCAGTAAGGTTTCAGTCAATAAAGAGAATTTGATATTAAGCCCTACGAGCGAACGGCCAACCGACTTGGTTCTTAATTATATTAATTGTGAGTCGAAAGGCAGAATAAGACGGTTTGCTCCCCAAGAAGGAATAAAATTTGTGAAATCAAGATGGGAAAATTAGTACGAGATAACGCTTTTCTCTCAAGTAACAAGAAAGGGATAAATTTATCTTTCCAGTTTTCGTATCATCTGCGACCGATTCATATTGTTTATTAAGTTACCAAGTTTTATTGCGATCGGCTTTGTCGATTTTGGTCTTAGGAGAAAGATGTGATTTTCAATAATTGACTTATAAGTGTATGATTATTAAGTTCATCTTTAAGAAATATATTTAAAAGTTTCTATTTAACAACTTGATTAGGTGATACCTTTTTATGAAAAAAGAAGTAGCTAATCAGTATACACCTGATCATAAGTAGCATATATGGGCAATATATCTCTGTAATCAACCTTAGATATTAGGAATATTCTACCTCAGATGATTCCTTTTGAGGATTACATAAACCACGTGATGAATCATAAATACAATAGAAGGGTCCCTATGGTTACATATAAACTAGTGTTCCTCTTTGTTCAGAAATGGTTTAGTAGAAATATATAGGATTTCGTTTTTACTCTCGTTTGTTAAATGATACGTAAAAACGCGCATATACGTTACATATTAAAATCTAAAAACATATAATATATGTTTTAGCCTGTAGACCGGCAGAACCATTTGACATGCGTTTGATTCGAAGTCATTTTTTGGAAACGTGGTCAGTTTTTCGTTTCGCATTAAATTTAATTTATAATAATATCAATATTAAACCATCTTAAAAAATCACACAGTCACAGTCAGGATTTAAGTAAAACTTATATTTTTCTCCATTTCTCTTTATTTTAACTTTAATTCTATCAAATCTCAAATTTCTCCGTGGACGCATTGTTTTTTACAAAGAGATAATATTTTTTTTTTCGTACATGTTAGGTAATAAATGTTGGTTTATAATCTTATATTTTTATATACAAATATTAAAGGAAATCGTCTTATTATATTATCCGGTCCCTACACAAAATATAAATGATTTAACCATTTATGCTATAAATAATAAAATTCGTATAGGTATGTACTTAGTTACTTAACCTTTAAATGTAAATTCTTGTACTTAGTAAGATTATAAATTACGGCATGTAATTGAATTTTCTAACGCGACTCGAAGTTTTGGAGTAACCTTGGGTCATGAATTTAATTATAAAATTATGACCACGCAAGGGCACTATTAGCCGCCTTAAATAGCCCGAATCGCACCAAGATGTGATTACCGATCTTTGTATAACTATAGCATAAATTGTGATAAAAGTGTGTCTGTATATGTATATCTGTTCCGTTCCTGTCATCTATGGTTATATGTAGGTATTTTTAATTTAATAAAATCTTTCTTAGTAAAATCAGTTACCGATATGGAAGAGCGGTGTTTCCTGCCACAAGCATTCTAAATGCTTACTAGGAAGGCACCAATCACTAAATAAACATAAAGAAGTTCCTACTAAGAAATGTTTTGGATTGTTAACGTTATTCCTGTAAACCTAGTGATAAGCATTTCTGAAATAAATAATTTGTAATTTTGTATTTGTATGTCATAAAGTGTTACAGAAATATATACGCTTCTTATCTTATTCACAAATCTCGTGTGTATTTTCCGTGTTAATCTCCGCGCAGCCGAAATCTATTAATTTTGTAAGGGTGGTTGGTTCTAGCTTGAAAGATAGGATACTTCAGGACCTAATAAATAACGCTATTCTTGAAATGTATTTTTTCCTTAGGCAGAACGTCGTTTGCTTTGGCCTAGTCTTGTGTATCAGAACTTTCAGTTGAAATACTGAAGCTAAGTCTTTTGCCTAGTGTTTCAAAAAAAAACTTTAAATTTAATTGGACCGCAAGAGGAAATGGTAATAGTCCCCTCAATTTATTACACTTAATACGTTTTCTCTAAACAATCTTTGTTTGCGTTTTCGTTTAATATTGCAAAGTACATTGCAAGGTATGATCTAAAGCGTAAACATCCAATGCACTCTGCGATCATTGGATGAAACTAGGGTTATACGCATTAACGAATAAGTTTGTTCGATTCGAAACTCTAATCGAATAATTCTAATTTTCGAATTATTCAAAGGTTCGCGAATAATTCTAAAAGATTCGATTAATCCGAAAATTTCGAATAAGACTTTTTGAAATTATTTTACTATTCGCATATACTTGAGTTTTTTTTCTCTTATAATGAGTTAGTGGAATTTCACTAATTCAACTAGTGAACGAGAATTCCACATAATGACCAGTGAAATTTAAATAGGAAACAATGGGAATCCATTGATATTTCAACAAAACGCGAAATATATGACGTATTAAAAATTTTACGAGTTATTCCAAGTTTTTAAAATTATTCGATTTATTTAATATTATTAGTCGAATTTCGAAAAATAGGAATTTTGAATCGAACTCCATTCGATTCGAGCGATATTCGCGTACCCTTAGACGAAAACGTGCACAGTAATTGTTTTAAAGGAAACGTAAAAAACTTCAACTAAGGGCAAAGTATATTGAAATTCCTCTTAGATAAATATATATATTTTTTTAACAAAAAATAGAAACTGACTTCTATGCCATAAAAAAGTAAAAAATATTTTTTAATACATGTTGGTACATACACAGTACATAATTCTGAAGTCGGCGCTCAACATATTTCGCTAGATCACTACTACTAATCTATGTTCTACATATATTCATGAGGTGATGATGACTTTATGCAAATGTCTCAATAGTGTCAGGAAATATATGAAAAACATTGTTAGTGCCTACAAAATTTGAGGGTTGCCTTCGATTTCCCTAGGATCCCATTATCAGATTCTGCCTGGGTGGAAAGAGAACCCCCTCAGGAGTATACGCTTTTAATTTAAAAAAATATTTTAAAAATCGGTCCAGTAATGGCGGAGAAATCGGTGAACATACATAAAAAAATACATACAGTCGGACCACCTCCTTTTCGAAGTCGGTTAAATTGAAATTGGTCCACAGTCGGCGAAGTAATCATTGTACATACATAACCAAATATATATACCAACCGAATTAACAACCTCCTCTTCCTTTTGCAAGTCGCTTAAATACGGTATACATTGAATGCCGGAAAACAGGCTAATACTTAATGAAATAGAAATTATACAACTGTCAAGGCTCGACCTTGTAGATTAGGAAGAAGGAGATGATTTATTACATGCTGTTTAATGGCTATTAAAGCGCGGCCACAATGTACTGAGTGGTTTCTTATCAAAATTTCGTGTGTCAAGACTCATTATGACCTACACGTGTTACGTAAGTATTCAGTAAATATTTATTGTGAATATAAATGGTATTAATAATATTAGATTTTTTATTGGAGCCATGTTTAAGGGATATACGGATAAGTTTTGAAGCAACCTTTGTGATTTGACTCTGGAGGTACCAATGATATACATTTCTTATTAATTATAGCAGTATTCAGCGCTATTATATTTTGATTTGAAGAGTGTTGTAATTTCTGTGTCTTTACACTTATAAGTGTCTTCCCATCTCACTTAGTCGTCATAGGTAGCAATACATATGTGATTGACTTTAGGCAGGACTTCATTACTTAGGACCTGCCTTCGGGTGAATTGCAGGCCCGGTCGATACTTAAATTGCATAAAAAATATTATAATTATAAAACAAATTAATTATATAATAATCCACGAACGATTGAATACCATTATTTATATCATATAATATTTATCATTATTTTCTCTGAGGTTTTCATAAATTGTAACCAAGAGATAAAGTCGAGATAATGAACTGTAAAAACTTAAATGACATAAATACATAAACGAGGACATAAATATGAATGGAACGCTAATGAAAATTTAAACAAGTTATTTATTGACCGTAATGGGGAGTTATTTGAATATGAACGCAAACACTGCGGTGAAAATCCATTGAGATTTATTTCTTCATTTAAATTTTATACTCATTACTTTACAACAGAGCGCAATAATGTTTGTTAATTAAATGTCCTTTGTTTGCGTTTATACGCATATGAATAATGAACGAATATTCTCATTAACGAATCATTTAGATAAAATCTCATAAGTTTTAAGAATTAATCATTACATAGTCATTAAAATAACATAACGTATTCTACACTCATAGCCGCACACTAGGATTTTCTCGTGTGTCATGGGTGCCATGAACACACACAAAGACACCCAGACCCATAACAGGAATCAAAATTCATCGTTGAGATGTCTCTCTGGCCGGGGATCTAACGCGGAACCCACCGGTATGGTGACCGTCCCGCCGAGCGGGTCGTCGATTCATTCAATTATATTCGTATAAAACTTTCCAATTGATCGAAATTAAATGTCAAATAAAATGGATATAATAATTGAATTTAAAGATTATTATTATTTTTCTATTATTTTTAAATATTTGATCATATTATAATTATAATTACTAAGTAATAATAGGCGTAAGTTTACGAAAATATGTATTATGTGTAGAATGAATAAGTTGACAGGTATTGTAACCATATAATAACATTATGTGTAGAAACACACGAAAAGAATAATAATTAAACGGATAAAATAAAAATAGCTATGTAAACTATGTATGTTTACTATATTTGCGGATTTCATTAGACTGAATCTTAAAGTTAAGTTGATTGAGTAACTTTACCATCAATCCACTTGTGATAATTTTCTGGACACTGGTGCCAATACCATATTCCCCGCTACCTGATTTATATTAAAATTTTATATGCCTCTGATAACTTAGTATATTAGTAGTGTGAAAAATATTAAAACTCAGCGTAGGATGTTAGCGTTAGATCTATTACTACAGTTGTGAAGATAATAAATCCAATATAATTTTCACGAAATATATTTTATTAGATGGAGGATTAAAGATATTACATTAAAAATCTTCAAAGGCCTACGACTCAAGTAAGGGCAATCAGAATAGATATGTTTTCTATTTATTATTTATCTATGAAAAATAAATTTATCTCATTCATTTCTTATTTTATATATAATTTGAAAAAATACTAGTATTTTGTAAATTGGAAAGAACCTGTCTCGCTCAAATTACAAATGAATTATACTTATCCCGAGTTCTATTTATTTTTCCTCCGATACATTAATTCATTTTAATTAAAATGAAATTCTTATAAAAGTTTTGGCTTGTTCGCCATTAACGTTATGCAAATATCTTTCATCAGACGGATTGTGCCTCCTTAGCGCCTTTATTAGTTATGAACGCAGAATACATATTAAGTAGAAATGACATGTTAATTTTAGTATACGTAGAGTCGACAGTTGCTAATCATGGTTATGTCTAGAAGCAGGCACTGTTGGTACTAAAGACCACATTGTATCAAAATGAGATACAAAATTTTCATATAAAACGCATTTGACTCATATTTTATTAGATGGTGGATTTATCAGAATGGATTATTTCGTAGATTAACTAAAAAAATAGTTGCTAATAAACAATGTAATAATGTTTTATTCGGTCTACTAAAATAATTAGCCCATATATAATTATCTTATTTCTCATTTAAGAAGTCGGCTATATGTGTTCATTTTGAAGATGGTTGACACATTCTTGCACCATAGGCATTTGCTGCGATTATTAATACGCACAGGCAAGCGCGGAGTTCATGGCAAATCTCTTCATTACAATTAAGATAATGAAGACAATTCTACATTTTTTTTATAATTATTATAATAAAAGTAGTTACGCAATTTTAAGGCACGACAGAGGAAGATACAATATTTTTGTGAACAGATTTATGGAATCATAAATTATAAGTGCTCCAGCTTTTCGTTCTATATGCCATTTCTATTTTACATTAGTACTATGGTTGTATAGACGCACTGAAATGGAAAATTCAAAGCTGAACCAAGAGATTGTTTCTTTTCAGGAAGAAGGGTCGTAACCTTAAAGGATCCGTATTTTCTTTTTCACCTTATTAAAGAGATAAGCTTGAAATTTATTACATTTTAGGATTTATAGACGGAAATATGAATATTTTAGCGTTAAGGTGGTCGAAATTATCCGCCCTCTAATTATATTATTTATAGGGACTTATAACTTTGTTATATTGTAAATTGATGAGGTTATTACGGTATCTAAATACTCTTAGAGTGTTATTAAGTTATTTGAACCTATGATGAGTTGTTCAACTATTAAAGTATCCATGATTTTGTTTAGTTTAGTGTTTTAATTATTAATACCTAATGAAGTAGAAGACTTTTTGTATTTTTAAACAGATATGATGACTCAAAATGACATATCACCCAGGTGGGTTGACATACTACCCATTCATCCCATATTAAATCTAACAATATATTTAAATATTATATAAAGTATTTTAAATAGTCAAGTAAATGTATTTCAATATTTATATTTATGATATTCAATTTATAAGCCATTCTTTTGATAATAAAAAAAGAATTGGCCGTCACGGGACGCCTGGCAGATGTGAAACATCGTGTTCGTACAAGTAATATGCATAAAAGACAATACGGCAAATGTCGCCATACTTACATTCAGATTTACTTGCGTCTATAGATGTTTTACATCAAAA
>DWNE01010357.1:0-10389 GCA_018249875.1 Cecropterus toxeus
GAGAACTCTTTTCACACCTTTTTTGAAGAACCCCATGTCATAGCGCACCGGGAATAACTCGGGAGGAAGCTCATTCCACATCTTACACGATTAAATGATTGCTAAGACAAATATAGTAATTACAATAAATATGGACAGACATTGCAACTCCGTCCGCACTCCCATTTATACCTGATACTATTCATATTTCTGCCCAATACTACTATACGCTGCAGCGATTTACTTTTAAGGGTGTGGTAAGGGATATTAATCCGAGGCGCTCCAAGCTCTTATCTTAGTCTCTAGTTTATCTTATCAGAGATTATTTACAGATGCCCATGGACCACTTGCCATCAAATGGATTGCACGTTCATTTGCTACTTCTATTTATAAAAAAAAAGTTTTTAGAATTAGTCTAAAGATTCCAAAATATTCTAACATATGTACAAAACGTTTATATATAGCATACTTATAATACTCGTATTACCAATATTAGTATGATCGGAGGTAATTGGTTGCGTGATCGGCATCTTCGCAGATCGGTTGAGAAAGGTGTGCGAGCCACGTGCTTTCTCGGCAGATGTCGGTAACTTGCTCCACTGTTCGTATTAAACTAGATATAAAAATATCGCACTCTATATAACTTCTGTTCTCTGACATTATTGCCTGTTTTTACGATGTAGTTTTAGAAGTTTAAAAAATAAAGTAAATAAAATATCATTTTACAATGTTTACTTATCAGGGGTCCTGACAGAAGTCTGAAGCTGAGATTTTGATGATTTTTACCTCATAAAATGACATAAGAAAAAATTGGTTTGGTTGGTGTTTTATTGATTAAATCTGAAAAAAATAATTTGCTAAGTCTTTTAATTCGTGTTCTGACTGCAGTAGACAAGTTGCCTATTGTAGTCAGTACACGAACTGAAAGAGTCAAGACCTAAAACTAAATAGGCCCATAAGTGTACTTCACCGAGCTAAGGGACAGGTAAAAGCGATGTTGAAATAGAAGTCTTTGATAAGGAAAAAAATATATATTTATGTACTTCCTAAATTCTAACCCATACTTGTTTCGTTTGAAAGAAAATACATTTTTTATAACAGTCGCTCAATATGTATGTATATACTCATTAGGTAATTTTAGAATTTTTAAAGAAAAAATATGGTATTTTCCTGTACAACTGCGATTTACCCGTTCACTAAATTACAAACATCAGATAAGGGTTTCAGGTTCTAATCTAACGAATAAAACTATACTTAAAAATTATACCTGCTGATTTTACACTCATAATTACACGCTAGCCTGCAATTAACACACGAAATTTGTACCTGTTGACAAGTGGCTCTCTATGTGCGCAATACGTGACGTGCTGCGAACGTAGCACGGAACGCGCCAAATGGATTCGACACTCGTAAACTTTCCATGCAAAACAAGCCTTATTACTGACGTAGAAAACTTAACATTGAATAACAATTTGCCGTTACATGTCCATGCTGCTAAGGTTATGAACTTACTGTAATAAACCGTATTCAGTTATAATAGGATCGGTTTTTGTGTAATAGAGTGGTAGATGTGTTGCGTGTCTAAAACAAACACCACGCGTCGCGTAAAGGTGTTCATCCACTTGTCGAAATCTGACGCACCGTCTGCGCGCCATGTATTCTACCGTTTTGAGCATGTTTGCTCAGTATGATGCAAATAATGTTTACTGCAATTTGTACGTAGCTTATGTAATTTATATTATGTGTTTTATGGCTAATTTTGAGAAGTTTTACATTACGCGTTGTAAATAGGTAGTATTTATTAAAATATTTATGGTAATTTGCGTGTCTTTGTTTTTTATATTTATCAGTATAGTTTGTTTGTAGTTAATTTTGTATTATACACATACTTTAATAAGCTATACTGTTAAGCTTCAACTTATAAAATGTCTACAAAGCTATGTTACCAATCTTAGACCCTATAAAAATCAGTTTATGAGATATGAACACATGATAAAAATAAAATATATTGATTATACTTAGTAAATGCCTGATGCTTCACGTGACTATGAAAGTCACACGATTAGTATCGTCAGTGGCCGTCAAGTGGAATTGTACCTTATAACCTTCTTCTTAGACTAAATATAAATCTTAGACCCTATGAAAATCAGTTTATGCGATACGAACGCATGATAAACATGAAATAAATCGACGACAGTAAATGCGTGGCACTTCACGTGACTATGACAGTCCCACGATTAGTATCGTCAGTTGCCGTCAAGTGGAATTGCACCTTATAAACCTCGTGACTCGGCAACGCCGCGCGTGGCGTGGTACGTATCGCGCTGTCTCGCTTTAACATAGCGTAGAGTAGAGCGAGACGCAACGTGTGTGGCGTCAGTGCGCGACGGGACAACGACAAGGCCACATTGCTGCGCGTATCTTCGTTATTTTGATAACTTCGATCGCGTGAGTTACAATATTTATTTTTAACATATTTCTCTGTTTTGTTGAAATTTTTTTAGCATTTATGTAACTATCGTGTTAATTTATTCTCTAATAAGCCGTTATTAGTTACAACACATTACTTGGACGTCTTTGAATTTTGTTTGGTTGCTTCGTGAATAGGGAAGTTTGTATATTGCGGTATACTGTTTTGTAGCGTGCGATATAAGGATTATTGATATTTAATTTTTGATATTGGCTTTACGATTAATATTTTAGTAATTGGTTTTGACATCTCGTTAAAATTAACAAGGATTTTTCTTAATGAGATCAATGAGGCACACAAGTATGCCGTCCATGGACAAGAAACTTCATATAGGATAAGGGTTCTATCTGAAGTCCATCATAGATATGTTGCTACTCCTGATTACAAATAATTGCTTCCCATTAGAAATAAGTGTGGCGTTGGCAACCTCCGGTCAAACCATTTTCGTTCTACCTCCTCGTAAAAAATAAAGACACAGACAATGTATTAAGATGTCATAAAAACATATAGGTATTGATTTTATTCGTTTTGCCAACAGGTCTCTGTACTCTACAAAAAATGAGGGACTACCAAGAAGTCATAATAAAATTCGTGAATATCGTAGAAAGACACCCCGAGGTGTATGATTCTAGTTTGGAGACCTATAGGACAAGGCACGCAGAAATAGCTTGGGACAAAATTGCAGATTCCGTGAGAACAGAACTAGATGAAGAGTATACAGGTAACTCAACTAACATAGTTAAAAATTAAAACAAAAAACCCGACTACTTAAAACGAGTTTTTTGCTTATAATGATACCTACATATGTAATTTAACTCTTATATGAGTTTTTGTCAAAATAATTAAGTAAAAGCATTATAATATATTTAGATTGGTATATTTATTAGCTTTCATTTGATACCCATATTGTCGTAATAGTAAAAAAAAATCGCCCTCTCCCCCTTTTTCCTCTATTTCCTGGGCCATTTTTTAAAATTATATGGCCTATATCACTCTGCAAACTAAGACGATTCTAGTTATTTGTCATACGTCACAATCTGTCAAGCGCTTTGGGCTGTAGCGCGTGCCAAGTAAATTGACATACATACAAACAAACATTCATACATACGCTCAAAACCAGTACCCTCCTTCTAACGCAGTGGAAGTAACATTTTATAAGACAGTTGTTAGTTTCGTCCCGAAATACTTATACATGTCAGAAATTAGTTTTATGATTTTGCTCTTTATTACATTATCATACTTACAGAGCTCCATTATAGTTACACATGAAATCTGTTAAATTGTATTATTATAAGTGGAGTCTTATAAAATATTTTATTAAATGCTTGAGTATCTATATATGTTTCTTTTCAGTTGAAGAAATTAAATCAAAATGGAAAGGCATAAGATCATCTTATAACAGATTTAAAAACAAATTGTACAACAGTTCCTTAGGAGGATCTTCGTGTAAAAAATATTACCTCTACGATTCACTAAAATTTTTAGAACCATTCATTAAACCCAGAGGGTAAGTTTTTCAACTAATGCTTCCATTCTTTTACTCTTATTATAAAGTAAATTTCTTCCTCTTCACACATATTTTCTATCTGTAATAACTTGGTTTGCGATATACATATCGTACATACACCTTTCTATTGTTAAATCTGTTTTAGAAATGCGAACAGTGCTAAGGAACAAATTTCTGAAGACTGTGGTAATTACACAAATAGCGAAGAAGACGAAATGATTCAGGAAGATTGTGATTCGGGCAAAGATACTTGGCAAATAAATGTAAAATCTGAAGCTTCAGATGTAAGTGAAGAGATGGTTAATTCAAATGAGGAATCAAGCATAAATGTCAGAGATGTAAGTCGCTCTAGAATAGACAATCAAGTCGCAGATCCTTTAGAATCAAATACTTCAAATAAACATACGGAAAGAAAGCGAAAGTTAGAAGATTCAGCTTACGGTGATAACACAGATAGTGAAGATTTACAATTCTTCAAAAGTATAATGCCAGACATCAAGGATTTCTCAGCTAAAGATAAACGAAGATTAAAAATGGGAATTCTTCAGTTGATTGATGATATTGAAAGTGCCCGTAAAAAAGTAAGACCGTTTCATCTATGTAATTGTCACTAAATATCTGTAATATGGCCTGTACTGTATACTATTTGAAGATATAAGCAATAATAAATGATAGATCATTGTAATTATAATTAAATTTTAATCATATTATGTGTATTACCATTTAATACAGTTGAATCCTTTTTGATGAAACACCGCTTTACAACTCAGAAAGGTCATAAGACAACTATATTTATCCTGTAAATAGGTAATAATAAATATTCGGTCCAGAGGAAGTACCGTAGGTCTTAAAATAATAGATTTAAAAAGTCACATCACTTGCCACGCAGAAAGTCAAATGCCGAAACTGTGCCGAACAGTTTTTTAATTTTTTTTAAGGAGTAACAAACGAGCATTTATTTTCTATGCAAGAAAATCTGTAGATTTTGTGGTTTCCTACGCCTATATTCAATGTAAGTATACCCGTTCCGTCATGTTCCTCTACCAAAGAATAGAATAAAAGAATATCCGGTTTAAATTTTGATGACGTGTAATTTTTTTTATCCAAACCTAGTATCAAAATTGACGATGGTAATCAACGGGGACTTTTTCGTAGCCTTTTGCACTAGAGCAGAGCTTTTACTGATTCTATTCATTTGTCATTAAATCTAGTAAGTGCAGACGCACTAACACCTTACGTAAAACACATCATCTCATTTGAATGGAAATGAGATCCGGGAACATTCTCGGAGGCGCCCTCCGTCTGCCGAAGCCTTTTTCGCTTAATTACTACGACACGCAACATACTGCGTGACGTCACTCACACACTACGGTGTACAATCAAACATTGTATACAATGTAGTGACATATAAATCATGAATACCTTGGTGGTTTAAAATTCGATCGCTTACTTTGAGGGTTCGAGCTTCTCAACCACTAATAAAACAATTTTCCGGCGTTGTGTTCTTGTTAGACATTCATTAACACTTGTTTTAACATGGATGAGACACGCTGAGAGGAAACTTATTAGCATGTTAGTAATTGTAAAAATAAACGTAAAAGGTCTGCTAGTCGCCAAGTAGCCTAATCTCTTACAACCCTGAGAGGAGACTTGAAAAAAGCTGTGCAATAGATGTCTCACAGTGGAACCAGAAAGGCGGACAAAACTTTGATTCCAGCATGAATCCATGACTGAAATATGGTGACAATATTAGGTAATCACACAGACTAAGATGCTTAAGAAAAAAAGAAAATCTAGATACCGCAAAGCCTTCTTATTGATGAGACAAAGCACTAAGCCCAGCGCAGAGTGCACCGACACCGCACGTATAACACACGGCCTCATTTGCATGGAAATGAGATCCGGGAACATTCTCGGAGGCGCCCTCCGTCTTCCGAAGCCTCCTTTGCTTAATTACTACGACGTCGTGCAGTGTGACGTCACTTAAATCCAATCCGGTAACGTCTTACGTCGTATTGTACGTATTATTTAATCCTAATGGTCTTATAGGCAGCGGGCAAGTATTTTGATGTATCGGAAAGATTGAATTTTGATATGGATTTTACTATATTAATTATTTTATTTACATCATATTTTTACCGCTATCATCGATAGTAGACGCCAAAATAGCGTCCTAAATTTCATACAGAACAAAAATATATAAGGTATATTTGGATATGTTCGTATTCTAAGACAATAATGAACTAATGAATAATGAGAATGTTTAAGTAACTTTTATTGAAATAAAATAAAATATTCTGGTACGAAATAAGGTCTTAATGCTCAAAAGCAATTTAAGGGTCTATATTTATTTTAAGAATCTATGGTGAAGTAGGAAATAGTCAATGTTTTGTTAACCCTAAGCAATAAATAGGACTAATAATTTTCTTTGAATATATCATAATAATAAGTAGATATGACATTATATACCAAATTATTACAGCTACATAGACATGCCGCAATAGTAAACACAAACATAACAAGCAACACATAATTTGCAATATCTGAAACCAGTACGTAGAATGTGCATCAATTATGCCTAAGCATATCCTAATTACTGTAATGGTGTTAGCCCGAAAGTGAAGTGAGGGGATGATGTGGGTGGCAGTTAGGGTTGTAAGTTGGTTAATGTATCGATATTTTGTGTCGAAGTCTTATGCTCGCTAAAAATAACAATAAGTCATCGCTATACTGATAATAGCGATGACTTATTGTTATTTTCATCGAAATTTTTAAAAGCTTAATTTAACAAGCTTTTTTCAGCCAACTTTTCCGGATTGTCATTATTAAAATTTTTAATATCCATATTTTACTTTCGATATGATATCATCGTATAAGTCGATATTATAAAGTTAATGATACAATTATCATCAACCCTACTATGTCAAGCAAACTATCGAAATTTTATGATCGATATTATCGAAGAAAACTATCGGTATTTTATGATCGATATTATCGATATACTGATGAATCTCTACAGGGGGTGTCCACGTGCTCTGAAATACTGATGCGATATGTTGACCGCCCAAACGATAATTACATAACCTGTGCTTTATGTTACGGACATTAATTAGCTGAAAGCTGTCGTTTTCGTAGCCATAAACACGACTTGACTGTCGGTAAATAATAGGTAGAAACTTTTAATTAGCGATGCCAAAGTTTTTTCATTATCAGTAAATGTAATGAGTGAAATTTGCTAATACTGAGAAATGCTTCGTTATTAATCCGTCAGTTCCCGAATTACCTATGTTCTACATGCATGTAGCTATTGAAAATAATAAATTGAAGTCATAATATTGGCTCGTAAAACTCATCGGGAAATTTGACAGTGATATTATTCTTTCAGCCAGAATTCTGTGTATGATGATATAATACACAATTTATTTGTAGTTTTTTCTTTGGAAAAATGGTCGATTGCTCCGTTAAATTCTATTTTAATGTACAAAATTGTTTCACTAACTTTACCAAAATTGTACTTATACCAACTTTAAAGGTAAAAAGAACTCATTGTGGTTCGATCCGAAAGCACCAACGCCACACCTACTTCTGTTTAATAACAACAGAAGAGAGACGTACTTATTCGATGTGTTCCATCTTGGTTCTCAGGGGTAGCAAGGCATCTGTAAGCAACCTCAGATAAGATTCAGATGTTTCTGGGGTAGATAACAGATCCATGTGCAGCATTGGCCACTTACCATCAGGTGGATTAGTTACTCTTTCATACTTTCATATAATATTAAAAATAAGGAAAATAAAATTTTCTAACGCCCGTACATAACTATACATGACTATGTATAGACTTCTCTTAAGAATAATAGTAGTTATACGTTATTTGGTGTCCTTTCCTGTCCTCTTATCCTTTAAATGGACGAGAGGGCGATCCGGAGTGAGTTAGCTAAACAGCGGGGGACTAAAACGAAAGACTTGTCCTGACGCCTAAGTATGAGTAGCCAACCGAATGTAGGTTTGGTTACTCAGTTATTGATCTGTTAATAGCAGTTTATTAGAACATTTTATTATTTTTCAAAATGTGTCTAGAAATGACTTTGGCGTAATAATACCGAGATTTTAAATCAATGTAGTACATATCGCTTTCTACACTCATAACCTCAAATTACATTTTGTTCTCGGGTCATTAATTATATTAATTATATATTATATATATATTTAGCAAATATAAACATATATATTTCTTTAGCAATTGAGTTTTGCAATCGCCTCTAGGTAAGTGGTTCTACCGACAGTGATAGATACCGTATAGAACTTCTGAAGACTGAGGTGATGGCCTTAAGTAATGTGTAAGTTAGCCGATATTTACCAACCTTAAGTTAAAGGGACAATGGTATATCAAAAAATAAAATCTTCGGTAATTAGATAAAAACATGGGAGTAGACATTAGTCTGGCGATAGTCTGCCGCATCTCCGCAGCTCCAACCCCCGCAGTCTCGACTTGATCACGGTTCACCAAACAATCCAAATATCGAATACCTTTACCGTCTGAGATTTGTTAAGATCTCGTAGAAAGTAAATGAAAATGAATCTAAGGAATAAAAATGAACATTAAAAAGTTATCCAACTAAATATGTTACTTATATATGGTTGATATCATCGATACTAAAGGAAGATGTTAATGCTGATTTTGATTTTTATATGGTTTAAGAGTTAATTAGAGGTTTAAAAGTTTTATTATTTCATTAAGAATTTACAATTCACTTACTGAGAAATCACTTGGTAATTAAATTGTTAGAATGTTAGAATAGTTAGTACAGAAAAAAAGCAATATTTACATAAATACATAAAGTTATAATTTGTTCCTAAGATTTAATAAAAGTGGGTAGTTGGTTGCAGAAGCAGTTGTTAACGGTAATTATAGTTATTGTTTATTTATAACAGTGAAGCTAAGATTATAAACCAATAAAATGTTAAAGAGTAAATGAATTTGCTAGAACGGGACATTGTAGTCATGAGCAAGACTACATAGCCGTACTTTAGTGCACAAATAAACCAAAAATATAAGTCTTAATTATTTACCTTACCAAGGATCGAACCCATGTGTTAGTTAGATATAATAAGTAATTCAACAACTGAATTCATTAGTCAACAATTAATTTTTGAGTTACTTCTCTCTACGTTTAAAAAAAGTATTATAGTATTAAACAATATATATATCGCAGAATATGCTTATCTATATTACATCATAAGACCCTTATCTAGGGATGTGACTTGGCCGGGCAAATATCGATTTTTATGTCGATTTAATCAAACCATCGATGTTTATACGCAAAATGATCGTTTTTAAAGCGATTTTATTTATTGTTTTTTATTATAAAGTTAGCCCCCAAATACTTTTTGTGCATTTAGTTGACATTTTTATGCAAAACACCACAAACAATAAGCATTAGATGGCGTTGCAAGTAATTATATAATAGAGCTGCTGTTAAATTTACAAAATTACGTGAAACTACGAAATAAATAATTTAAAACTACGGCAAAAAATCTAAAGTGCCAATAAATTAAAAATCAATTATTTATGGTCAAGAAATCGATTTATAAAAATAGATTATTCAAAAAAAAAATCGATTTATTAAATAATCGATTATTTTTCGCATCATTATCCTTATCTGTTTACTATGAACCCTTGGAGGCGGTATGATCTCATGGGCACGATACACATTATTATTTATAACAAGTTACGCTATTCCGTTACGGGTATGAATCTTACCTTCTGCCTTGTAAGTGGTTTGCGAAACTATAACTATTAATAACATTATGTTTCATACTTGCTCTACAACTTGGTGTAGAGTTTGTTACACTATATCAACTCTGTAACTATTGTTTTAAGAACATTGCATACAATGCAACCATTTAACAATAATATTTGTGTACAAATTGACATTAGACGAAGAACCTTAATAGGTTCGTACACACAGGTTTAGAATTCCATCTTAGTTAATCAATAACATCATAATTATTTATCCATTTTGAAGAGAAATTTCTTTACAATTGTTGAAATTTGAATCTCGATGAAACGAAAATGCGTTACGAAAGCAGTTGTTAGCGCTACAACGTCAACTAGATGGTGATGTACCCTTTTTTTCGAAATGATTTTGCCTTATAGCCTATATAAGAAGTGGAAAGTTCGAATATGATTGTTTTTTTTATCACTTTGAAGTAACAAACGATTATGCAGTCCACCTGATGGTAAGTGGTTACTGCCGCCCATGGACACCTGTGAACAACTTTAAATAGAACAGGGGTTGTATCTGAAGTCGATCACAGATGCGTTGCCACTACCCAGTGCAGATATGATCGCCTATTCGCCTCATATAAAAGTGAGCCGGCAACCACACCCTTCCACCGAAACGCAAGAACTGCTTTACGCTAGAAATAGGTG
>DWNE01010358.1:0-10389 GCA_018249875.1 Cecropterus toxeus
GTGGGCTGCTTGCTCGTTTGCTACTTCGTATTTAAAATATATATATATATATATATATATAATTATCAACAAAAAATCATTTTAAGCAGTCGTTTTTTTTTTGATTTAATCATTTTTTACGATGTAACTAGTTTTTTATTATGTAGAAGTAGAAACCAAGCATGTAGTCCACCTGATGATGAGTGGCCACTGCTACCCATTAACATATGTATAGACTCCAGATGAGTTCAGAGTGTTACCTGGGGTTGGTCACAGATGCGTTGCAACCCCTGAGGACTAAGTTGATAGTTGGAATACCTCCTATTGGTGTATAACCCTTATCTACTCTACCTACCATTTACACCTGACAGACTAGTGATTACTACTGCAGTTACAAGGCAGAGATTTGTGACGATGTGGTGCTTTTGCCTCATTGATTCTAAAACCCTTATATTTATTAATTCAAACTTTGTTACATCTTAAAATTTGGTACAAAAGGCAGACTTAATACTAAAAGCATTCTGTACCAGTCAACCATAGAGATAAGCAGAAAACATGCAAGGCGGTATATGATTTGGTAATGGAAATAATTTTTAATATGTCATTAAGAAAATAAATATTATAAAAATGTGAATCTATCAGTAATGTAAATAAAAAAAAAACAGTATTTTTATTACATGCAAATATATATATGAATAAATGCCGATATAAACCATAGTATAAATTATTGTAAATTTTCTAGGAAATGGGATTTGACCCTCGTATATTAGAAATTCACATCTAAATATATCGAAGAAATTATAAGCTATGTATAGTTATAATATGTGATGTAAAGTTAAATAGAATGACAATCAATATAGAATACCAATAATAACGATGCAGTATAAACTTGTCTTCTGATAAAAATATCTTCATCAAAATCGTACGTACACAACGCAGATACGTAATTTTCAGTCAAGACCACGCCAGAACCAAAAAACTTGGAGTACTCCGAACTGTCATGTCTAAGTGCGGTGTGATATATCAAAAGTTTGCGCTGTATTCGTCTTTATTAGCCGAACGAAGCTCTCACCGAATTCCCACATTCCCCTGCTGTATCTCCGTGTAATGCTCGTATTTCGGCTTCGTTCCGAAATTGTAACCAAACATCCCTTTAGTAAGACTATGAGTGTCGTTGACCTTTGAGGTTTCTACTTACGATAATTTTGTTACACTTATATATTTTATGTTGTATTACGTTCTTAAGCTAATGTTGTACTTTAAAATTTACAGAATAAAAAGTTAAAAAAGAGGTTGGGAAGCGTATAAAAAATAATGTATAACTTGTCTTAACGGTAAAGAAATAGGCTTTAGGTTTGAAAGGTGGCGTAAGAATCAATCAAAAAACATTTAAAATCCTGTAAAATCTTTTTAAAAGTATAATTATTCAGTTGAACGCATGATGGATAGTACCCAATCTTTTTAAATCTCATCGTAAACTATTCATTTTTTACGTTTAATCACATTCAGCTTGTACGATTTTAGGCTAATAATATCATGTTATTGATACATTTTACGAGTACATCTCGTATATTGAAATTTATACTTCATAGTCAGGAGCACCCATTCTTGACTACAGAGACATAAATCATTGGTTTGTTATTTCTATTAATTTTAAAGTTTTAATTTTTGCTCAAACGATTGCTTTGTTTATACAGTTAGTTGTTTACTCGACAGTAATTATTATAAATATCTTTGACTTTATTCAAGTAACAAGTCTAACTCTGAAATATGATAACTTTGTGGACCAAGTAATCAATTATTATTAAGGTTTTCTATCTCTCGCTCTCTCACTTTGATCATATACTAACAGAAGTTACAAATTAACAGAAGTTACTTTAATCATATAACAACATAAATATTTGACGCCACAGCTGTTATTGCGTATTAAATCAATGTCATCATCAACCCCTTATTATCAATGATGTTTTCATTTTATTTTGTAACTAGCTGAGCCCGCGGTTTCACCCGCGTTTAAAAGAAATGAAATGATTTTTGTGTAGCTTTAGCCATTAAGGTTGCACACGCAACGGAATCTTAAAAAATGGCGTAACTTCTCCCGTTTTCCCAACAATTCCCTTCACTGCTCTGCTCCTATTGATTGTAGCGTGATGAAAAGTATACTATAACCAGCTCAGGAGTATGAAAAATAATTGTACCAAATTTCGTTAAAATCCGTCGAGTAGTTTTTATCGAGTAGTTCTATAAGGGTTATACAGACAGACAGACATTTTTTTACTTTATCGATCCCTAATTACACCCTGATAGTTATTTTGGAAATATATTTCATGTACAGAATTAACCTTTCTACAGATTTATTATAAGGATGGAAGAAGAAGAAGAAGAAAATATTCAAGTGACAAGCAAACTGTGTTTAGAACACAGCTATGACGTATGATCAGTATCATGTCAAGCAGATCTTGCCTTAAAAATAGATTATATTGGTAGATGATCTTCCTAAATTGACCAACTTTGAAAATCGTTCCGTTAATATTAAAATGAAATCTAACCGTTAACTACAGTAACTTTTAGCAGTAAGTAAATTTAAAGTTAAGTAGGTCGTATGTTCTGGATAATATACCTTCCAGAAATATTTACTAGGTCACGTAGGAGCTCAGTGACCCACATACGCAGCAAACGAGGAGACAAACAATACATTCCTTGATGCTGGAATTTTAGATGAAGCTTAATGTGTAATGGATATCTTGTTATATTGGCATTCCAATGCCAATATAAAAAGAAACTGACAGATTTTTTTATTAGTAGGTACATTATTCCATATTTATTACAACGTTGCTTTAAAATTATTTACTTAATATTAATCTTGTATCTGATCAAATTGTTTTGAATAGTTTTACCCGCTAGAGTTAAAATAATAAAATATTACAGATATCTTTAATACATTCCTATTAACGTACGAATTGGCTATATTTAAAGGCCTGCATTTTTAATCTTATTGACAAAAACAAAATATGAAAGTAAAATTTAATGTATTTAATTAAGTGGAAACTGACATTTAGATAAACAAGTCCAAAAAAAACAAAGCTTGCAAATAAAAACAAACACGAATACAAAAAAGTTCAAGTCCAAAACTTAAAAACGTACGAAAGTATGTTTTTATACAAAAATATGATGACATGTTCTCACATTTACAGTAATTGGCAAATTCATGAAATCATAAAAACAATGAATTGCCTTCTTTAACGGTTGTCGTAAACATCGTACATCAGCGAAATGTAGGTAGGTACTTGAGCGTTTCTTGCCCCCGGAACGTGAAAATTTATAACCGTATGTATATAACGTTAGAAATGGTAGAATGATTTTACACGTTTGTGGTGTCATTCGAAAATGACCATGTTTTTTCTTCAAATAGTAATCAAAAGTATATTGGTTAGTAGACTTTGCTGCCAATTCAAATTTGGTCAGTGTAATATGCCTTATATCTCAACTATAGGTTGTTGATGATGTTTAACAAATAAACTTGCATCGACGAAGTTGGTAATAATTTCATATATTCACGTGATCCGACAGAATCTAGAATAAATTTAAAACGATTTTAATATCCAATAATCATGTTAGCAACATGTCGATTGTTTTATGAAAAAATAATATTATCTACTAGCTGTGTCCCGCTACCACATAATAAAAAAAACAAACGAACATAGCGCGATATTATATAGCTTTCCTCAATAGATCGAATATTCAACACAAAAATATTTTTTCACATCGAACCAGTAGTTATTGAGATTAGAGCGTTCAACTTAACAAATAAACTCTTCAGCTTTATAATATTCAGTATAGATCAACTAAAATGTGATAGTATTAAAACTATACTACATTTGTAATTATTTATTAATTGCATCCCTTCCATAACTATGTTATATATATTACAGATAATCCTGATATCCCTAAGTGAATGTTTAAAATAGCCGAAAATTTAAATATTATCAGCAATTAACCTGCGGTTTTGTTCCGACGCTTTTAAATGAGATTTTAAATTGATTCTTCTGATCCTCACTCCATTAATCCGAGGTTTACGCTTTCACGCCCCAATGATTGGAATCCGATTTTAATTTACAATGAGCATGATGGGATTTGTTCTCGGACCCTACTATATGTGGAATGTTAATTATTTTAGTCGTTTTTCGTTGTTGGTTCTAAATTTTGATAGATTTTTATAGGTATGTATTTTTCTCTTCAAGAAAGATGTAACAACACATAGTTATGGCCGGCGATTCATTGGTGTCTACTCTAGTATTGCAAATGTCGCTATTGCAATAGGCGACGGTGACTTTCTTAATTAGGTAGCGCGTCTACCTTATATGTAATTTGATTTAATAATAGAAAGGTTATGACCAATACATTTTTAATGTTCGTCAAATTCAGTTCCATTAAAAAAAATCTTATTCATGCCTTATTTATTTACTTTTTATATATCTGTCATTGTCTTATATGGTAAAAAGTTTAAAGGGATTACCGTTTTTCGTGGTCGTGGGCATTTAGGACACAACGTTAAGTAACTTCACCAATCCAAATATACGTTTTCCTACAGAACATATTTATTATTCATCAACCATCGAAATTATTTATAGGTGTGTCAAAAGTATTTAACGCTTCAACAACTATATTAATATTTTCCGCTTATCTATCCAAACAGGGAGAGCACGAGTGCTTCTAATCCTACGTCGACGGTGAATAATCCGGTGAATGTCAACTCAATGTTAACTCTCGGATTACCTGTATTATTTCTCAAATATCTGACAGGGGTCTGACCTTTATCAGCCACATGTAACATGTCAACAGCGATTGTGTACGTATCAAATCAACAAAGACATTATTCATACTATTGTTAAGGTATTTTTTCTTTTATTATTAGTACATTAGTCTGATATTTAGCTGTCTTTTTCTATGATTTAGACGATATTCATTTTTTGCCAGTGTTAAACACTGCTGTATTATTCTTTGAAGGGTGTGGGTAAGGGCGTTTTATTATTATATTTTAGGGTATTATAACGTCACTCACCCTCGTAAGTTGCTATGTAAATAATAAAATAATAAAAAAATGAACATGAAATCTTAAACATGAAATCGTTTCTTTAGGCAAGCTTTACTTTTACAAGTAGGCCTAAGACATATGTTGCTGATTTTCGTACGAAGGTTGTTTATTATTTATTATCAGACTAAGAAAAGAGCGAGAACTTAATGAGTCAATTTCTTCTATAGATGAGTAAAAGTAATATAAGAGTAGGGTACATATTATGAAAACATTTCGAATACAAGGAATTTATTATTTACAGGATAATGTTGCCTATTTCTCTATTCAATACAGACAGATTGGAAAGCGCCAGTTTATTCTATTAGAAGACCTAAATAGATACTAGTAGAACTAATACAACTAAATAATATTAGAGCGGACACACCTAAAATGTCGGAGGTCACTAAAATATTTCCAGTTGATATCAAATCATGCACCGTTAGACATCAAAGAGATCAACGACACTTTGATGAACTAATCTCCTATCTCTAACATTCGTTCAGTCACGTTTTCAAACGTACTGAAACTAATCTACAGAACATTGCCGTAATAGGAGTTCGTCGCGTATTCGAATGGTTGATGAAGTTACACGACTTGAATTTCATTTCTATCGTAACGTTTACGTACAAGTAAAATATTGTGAAGACATAAACAAAATATTAAGAAAGTTTACTTATAATCTTTTATTTTTTATTCTCATGTGTCATTTCAACAATTGGTAGCCTGAATGATCTCCACCGTACCTCTCCAATAAAGATGTATGACGGAAGACTTGATGCGTAATTTATAATAGGTGTTTTTAAACTGCCTATTAAACCTATGGCCAAAGTTTCGCTGCTTATGTACAGAGGCAATAATCTAAATCGATTTTTTTAATGTGACTTCCGAAGCACGAAAACGCGCATGACATTTAACCATAAGCTAGTATTTACCGAACTTTTGTGAACTCGAACTGATTCGTTTGATGAAACATCATTTTCACATTATTTCTGTCTTCGTCGATAAAATCACTTTTTAATGTGCGATTTAAACTAACTTCAATAAGAAAACTAATCAGTTCAGATTGCCAATCGATAACTATCAGTCTCCAAAAGCAATTAAAACGACTGACGAATCTATCTTAAGCTATTTTCGGAAGTTCGGTCACGCTTAGTAACAATCTAGAAATTAATCTAAATGTTACTCTAATTAGATTTTCTTTACCCAAAAAAGCCGTAAATGGGAAAGCAAATTGAACCGTGTGAGGATAAAGTAAACTAAAGTATAAACTGCTAGATCTAAATAATAATGAATGGATGGATGAAAAAGAAATCAATTTCTAGATCAATTGGACCCGTCAAGTTTTTGGCAACTACACATTTTTTTTATAAGATTGAAATATGAAACGGGCATGTAATCCACCTGGCTGTTAAGGTTACCGCCGCCCATGTACATCCGTTGGACTTTAAAGGTATTATCACAATTGCGTTACAACTCTCAAGGACAGAGTGAGAAGCTGCAAACCTTTCCATCGAAACGCAAGAACTGCTTTACACTGTTAATGTGTGTGTACTACCTGGTAAAGTTATATCTGTATTACTACGTAAAATATATTGCAAAAGTCAAACTATAACGAAAATCCTTATCAAACAGCCTTTCACGTACCTAACCATGTCGAGGGATTTCGTCAGATGTGAAGTAATCACACCCAACACTACTTGCAGTGATTTCTACTTTTTAGATTTAATCCCTCGACCGACACACTTCGCATTTGAAGAAACTACGGGATCTGGAATGAAAACCTTTGATGCCTCCCTTGCGTGATTCCTTTTAGGCTCTTGCGTGCTCCTTTTAACTAGTCTTGATCTCGCTGCGTATCTAGGTGTTGACGAAACTACGTAAAAAGTATTAGTGTATTTAGAGTAACAAAACGTTCTCAAAGTATGTGATATGTATCGATGTCTATTGCAGACGTGGTGTACTCATTCTGAATGGACAATAATGAGTTGATTTTATTTTAAACACAATAGACTCAACAATTCAACATCAATTTTAAAACATATTTCTTACGATTTATAACAATTTACTGTATACCTGTATCGTCCTGTTCACATCCAGTCAGTCTATTAATAATCGTCACTCTGTGGTTTATAAATGAATCTCCTTGTGACACCTGCATTAGATGGTATCATTTTCATGAACCCCTGTTGATTAATTTTGTCCTAATGGTACACGATCTTCCTTGTCAGGACGAGTAAGTAATGTTAAGATTCATTAAGGAAATCCATGTTCTTTTTTTTTTTACAAAAAGAGCTGCCATACTTGAAGATTAATCATCTTCTTATGACTGTTCACAACAGCTAGAGTCCTACATATTTCTAACACTTTGATCAACTGCAAATAAGCTTAGAATCCTATTTGAAGTAAACAGAGAAGCGTTGCTACCTTTTAGGAGTAAGTTGGAATCCCTCAGATCAGTATGTCTCTCTTACTACACCGTTCAAATCAGAAAACACCATGCACTTAACATTGCATTGTCAATTAGTAGAAAATTTCAGTCTAGGTGAAGCTTTAGTATTGCCGTAGTCGAACCACTAGGGGTCCTACCACCTCTAAACTATATTAAAACCTTAGTTCTTTTGACGTTCATTGAATTTTCGTTCGAAACTAAATTCAACCAAATTCGCTTGATTAAATTTCGAAATTGTCGTCACGTAGGCACTGAACGAGCGCATAATATTTCGTCGGTCAAGTGGTTTGTTGCAATCAAAGTTGGAATCGCTAATGGAATAGTAATTAGAACTGTTTATCACGCGGACGGAATGAATTGGGTTGTTCCGCGGTTTGCATTTTGGATTTATTGATTACGGAATGAATTTTAGGGGAAGTAAGCACGCGAGTATTTAATGATTAAATACTGAACGAAGGTATTTTCGGTTTCGACGTAATAATAAATTAATTAACATAGTTTTATATATGTAGATAATTTATATGTAAGCAAGCGGGGTCGTTTGTTATGTCTTGTTGGGGTAAACATGACATGGGGTAGACAAGATTTTGAGCCTGAGTGAGATATTCATGATATTTAAATCACCGTTGTTTATATATTGCGCTACTGCGTCAGAATGAGGCTAATGTTCTTGGACCTTATATATGTATGTTTGTAGGTATGGCCATTTCTTTGGCACGCGCTATAGACCAAACGTCTTGACGGATTGTAATGTATGACATATTATAAGAAACGTCTCGGCTAGCAGAGTGATATAGGCTATTTAATTTTTAAAAATGATGCCTACGAATAGGGGAGCAAGAGAGTATATGTAATACACACATAGGCTCGAAAACATTACCCCCCTTTAAAATTAAAACCGCGTATTGTGAGCACCCATTACGTACTAAAAGATATTAATTCTGCCACAATATTACAAATATACTATAATATAATGTATAAATTAATATAAACCGCGGTGTAGGTGCTGTGAGGATCTTTTTAACTGTAAGGATTCTTCCAAATGATATAAACTAGACACAATAATTTGAAGTAACATAAAGCATTAATAATAAAAACTATAATTCAAATGTAATTCCGTTAAGGATACGTAATTGAAGCTATTTTCGCGTTACCCCGCACTGGTCGGCTAGTGGGCGCTGAAATGAAATCAGATAGCAATGAAAGAGAAATGCGGTTAATATTGCAAAGTGCCCGCCGAAATGGGTTTCGGAAATTAGGATTATGTGAATGAATTTTGTTAATGAAATTGCTTGTTTCGATTAGACGAGGCCTGGTTGGTATTTATATTTTGCTTTTTCTTTGTTTTTTTTTTCCATAAAATTGAGTATCTAACCAGCATGCAGTCCACCTCATGCTATGCAGCTACCGCCGGCCATTGACATCTGTAAGCAACTTCATACAGAACGGGGATTCTATCTGAAATCAATCACAAATACAGCTCTCGATGATAAAGATAGTCCCCTAATATCTTAGTAAGCTGATAACTAAACCCTTCCACCAAAGGCATAAACTGCTTTGATCTGGTAATTTGTGTGGCGGTGGGACCTCCGTGGTTGAGCCATACTCGTTCAAGAACTATGCATTTATTTGTAGATCTGTTGGCATAAAATTTACCCCAATAGTATTGTAACAGTTATCCATTATTACTATACTGGGTTCGTAATAGGATGTTCCCCACCGCCACACCAATTTCTAGCATGAAGCAGTTCTTGCGTTGCGTTATATAATTAAGCCGGCAACCTTCGCCGGCTAAATTATATATGAGGTGATCATCTTAGACCTAGGGAGTAATAACGCATCTGTGATCGACTTGAGATATAATCACTGTTCTATATGAAGTTGCTTACAGATGTCCATGGACGGCAGTAGCCACTTACCATCAGGTGGACTGCATGCTTGTTTGCTATTTATTCTTATAAAAAAATAGTCATATAAGAATTTATTGTGTAAGTTAGATGAGTAATATGAAGTTCTATCCTTAACAATCCAAATGTACACAAGAATCATTATAATATAACAGAAAGTTATACTACAACAGAATCTCATTTTAATAGTTAAGCAAGTATCTCTTTTAATTGTGTGTGTGTTACGCGCACGAGGTGCAAAAGTATGACAAAACGTTTCGCGATTCATCAATTTCATTCATCACTTACAAGCAAACTCAAGTCCGCGCTTCGTATCGAGGGTGCAATATGCGCCCATTCAACCCCTATCCACTCAGTCGACAACCGGCCGCTAGCCGTGCGGTCGTGTCGGCTAGGAGAGGAGGTTCGCCGCGAAAATATATACGTAACGTTAGAAAAAATATTGTAAAATGTTCGATTAAAGCTTTTTCACGTTAAAATAGCGTATTGAGGGAGAACGTTGTATGCGGTATTGATTTAGTTTTTAAATCAGGCTTCATATTAATTATAAGTTGAAAAAATTAAGGATAAAAGTTAATAATTATACTATTGTTTATTAAACTATGTGCATAATACATTAAAGGTATAAAACAGGGACACAATTAAATATATTTCAAAATTATTTATGTTGTGATACTTTGCGGATCAATTAATGGTGGAATATAATGAAAATTTCAACTGAAAACTGGACATATGTGTACGATTAAATAAATTTTATAGGCGGTTTGTAGGCGTGTTTGTGGTATGGATGTTTCGAGGGAAGATTAATACTATTAGCGATGCTCTGCTATGTAAGTATTTGTCTTTTATTTTTTTTTACAAATTAATTATAATCGAGTAATGTTTAATAATTTAACGAATTCCAATTTTAATTGTAAATAAAATTCATGCAAACGATAAAACAATAGATTGACTGTAAAATATATAAATAATTTAAAATT
>DWNE01010359.1:0-10387 GCA_018249875.1 Cecropterus toxeus
GTGGAAGTGGCAAGTTATACACAAGAAAATTGTGGCCTGTCAAGCAATAACTTTTATGAAACAGAAAATAGTCCGATATTCTGATATATTTGTTAATTTTATACCATAACAACTTTATTGCCTTTAGGGTTTATGAAGCAGAAACATATTTAATTGACAATTTTTTAATGTCGATTGGTTAAAATGTCAGCCTCGTGTAACTCGGGATAGTGTATATGACAAGAAATTTTATATAGTAAATTTTTGGTTTGACATAAAAAATGTGCATATTCATTTAACTATAGACTTTGCCGTCAGTGATAAATTGAAACTAGGGCTCTACATTTTATTTTCCCATATTGTGTCGGTGGTACCATTATTTTCATGCATAAATATTAAATGTACGAACAAATTATATTCTACAAGGAAGAATAAATCCAAAACGCCAAAATCTTCTCAAACACAACTTGTCCTAAAATAAGCCAGTGATAACTGGTTCAATGGCAATGTGCTCTCGATGTACGTATGGCCAATTTTACTGTGTAAATGTGGCCTATGCTACATGAAAAAACATGAGTTTTTGTCAAATTTTCCTTTTTTTCATCTAAGTCAAGATAAAAAACTAATGTTTTGCTGTACACTACAACTTTTAAAAGGATTGAAGAATTCACTGATTATTTCAAAAACTTCTGTTTCAAATATTTGTACAAAAAAGTTTGGGCTTATAATAAAAAAAAATGGCATAAAAAATGTTGAAAAAACTTTATAGATACATACGTATGTCTAAATAACATAACACAGGCCTGCGGATTTAAGCCCGATGGTTTCTTACACCGTTAATATCAATACTCGTATAATACGATAGACGTGTATAATTTCTAACAATGTAGAGATTCGAAAAGTCAAAGTCGCAAAAACTTTAAGCCCCAAGACGTACGCAACGCATGTTTTTACATTCACGAGCTAAGAATATCGTACGAGCACGAAGAATTTCACACGTAAACAAAAAGAAATGAAGCACATTATACTTAAAAAATATATATTTTCCTTCGGGCAATTTCGAGGTATTTTTTTAATGCCATTTAAACAAAGCCATACATACACAAACAAGACTGGTGGAATATTGGGCCATAATGATATGCGTAATTGGATCGAAGATGTATTAGGGTGTCATATTCGGTAAGGGGAACACTTTGTCGTTTATATGTACATATAAGGTGAAAGTATTTTGCTTTTTACCCTGGCAGCTTTTAAAGCGCAAATGTGCTTGTATGATACTCCTTCACTACTACAAGCTTTAATTATTATTTTTTCTGAACTGAAAATTCGCATGAGTACATTTTTGTTTTGTAAAAAAATCCACTACTGTCTCTCTTCACATTGATGTCGTAGGAGGCGTCTAAGACATAAAGTCCAGCAGCAGCATTCATGCCATCTTCTTGTGTAAAATTAACACCTACTGTTGAACCGATGCGCTCTGACATGACAACTCCTAATAGGCATATTTCTAGGTGTAAATCTCTAAGGGCTGATAGAAGCTTGATGATAGTCGTTCAATTTAAAGCAGGCGGAGTCACGTAATTCATGAAACTTAGAAATTCAAAACTTGCAAAGTTTGGTTCGAACTTGGTTTGATCATCTCGCTGATCGGTCAATTCTTAAGTTGAACCGGAGGGAGTGGTCAGTTTGTATAGTATTCGATGTCCGGCGTCCGTCTCTGTCGCTGGTTGCCAAGTGGGCAGCATGGCGAGCGGGCGGGCGCGGCCACGGCACCAGGCGCACAGTGCGTCAAGGAGATGCACCGACCGCACGCAATGCATTTCGTTGCATTCACTCCGGTCACTGCACTCTGCTCGATGTTCTACAGTTGGATGGTTGTTCAAAACGATTAAAACGTGTGTTGCTACACGATAAGCGATTTTAAGGTTAAGCGTTAATTCAATCGTGTTTTTATTGTTGTGCATTCAATTTCATTATTAAAAGGTGCTATTATTTTGTAAGGAAATAATCATATTAATACTAAGTTCGTATTAAAATAGTTTATCTGAAGATATAGTGGTCATTGCCGTACAGGGACACTTGTGATCGACTGTCTATCGAATTGGAGTTTTTAAGATTGTTCATGGGTAGGTTGCTTCAGACAACCACAAGTGTATATGTTGAAATCTTAAATAAGAACGCAAATGCAGCCCAAAAATTGACCGTAGAGTATAATTAGTATAGTAGTATACATTTTATATCACCTACAAAATATTTACAACTTTAATAATCCTCATAACATCATGCAGCTGGTCGAAAATTAAATGTACATAGTTGGCGTTGTCATTAGCACAGTTTTATTAGAGTTATACCTGCGCCTCGTCCGAATTAACAGTTAAATTTGCATAAATGATGAGACACTATGAAGTGGCCACTCCCCACGCATATTTTTACAGCTTTAATGATGGTTGAGCTTGTAACCATCATTACAGGAGTAAAAATTAACCGTGTTATATGGAAAATTATATGGAAAGTTACGTTTGTCACGGTTTATTCTGTGTTTATCTAGGTCATAAAATATCTTTACGCAAAATTTCAACGTTAGCCGACCAGTGAGTGCATGAAAGAGTAAGGTGAGTTGGGGTAATATCGGAGCTGGGGTAAAATCCGTCGACTGCAATTGTAGCCGAATTAGGCCATCTCTATAAAAATCGCTGTATCAAGTAGGTACCTAATTTTCATGGCATCATTCATATGAAGTCGCCAATTTTATAAATGTTGTCAATTTAGTCCACAATTTAAACTGTACGGCTTTACCCCAGCTCCAATGTTACCCCAACTTACCTTACCTAACAACCATAACAAACACACATACATCCACACAAATTTTCGCAATCATAACATTAGTAAGATAAATATTGTAATTTACAAGTTACACCAAGCAGTTATGCCTAGGTACCTTCAGCCCACGTCTACGCAATTATCGTAAATATTTCTAATTCATTTAAAATAAAGTTATCTAAATACACTATTTTTAGTAATTCCATTACCTATAGTGCATAAGCAGAAACTAAACTGATTTTTATGCAGTAGTTTAGTAAAAGAATGACTTTATGAAAAGTAAAATAAAAGTTGTCAACTAACAAAAAATCCATTTAGGTACATGATAAATTTGTTAAGTACTACATTATTTTTTTTAGACACTTATCTATTTCAATTTTATTTATAACTACTTATCTTTACTAAAATACTTTTTATAATAAAATTATCTCCACTGTGTATATAAAATCTAAAAAGTACGTAATAATGACATTACGTACTTTTTACTTAACGTAACCTACGTAAAACCGCCTTTTCTTCAAATTTGGTACCTCCTAAACTTAGCATGCTTTTTTCGCCGAATTATACTACATTGACGTCAATCTCCGATCTAAAGCTATTAACTTTATTGGGATGACCGATTTTAGCGAGTCGTAGGAACGTGCGTTAAGGTGGCCCTACGCTAAATAAAGACAATGGACGTCATTTATCACCGGCCTCACGCAAGTCAGCGAGCTTGAGGTCATGACCTCATCACCTTTGTTGTATCAATGGATACATCTATACAAATAAATAAAATAGATTTGTGTGTCTCTTGATTACCCTTTTACAGGAATTACTTTTGAATATTTCGTAAAAAGTTCTTAAAGGTGAAAGCTACCAGTTTGGATTTGATTACCGCGGTGGACTGGCCTAACCTTCTCTCACCGAGAGGAGATCCGTGACAGCAGCAAATAGTAACGGTCGACGACAACGTGATACAAATGTTCATAAGCAATAATGTTCGTCAAATATTCCGTGGGAGATAAGCTAAAGAAAGGTAGCAAGCATTAGACCACTAATTATTTAAAAGGTAGAACTCCCCGGGCTTAAGTTACAGGACTATAAATGATTATTTTAATAGAAATATTGCATAAATGTGTACCATAGCACATTTTATTTATTTTAATACGCATTACGGTTCAAATAAATAAAAATAAAAATTATGTGGCTTGCCTTGTTTGAGCCACCAGCTCCAAAGAATGTAGAACATTGTTTAACCACTTTATTGTCATTATAGGACTTCGAATATTTAGGTCGCGAATCCAATCAAGGAGCTTTTAAAAACTTCTAATAAAATTTCAGATTAAAATCTTTGTGTAATTAACTTTTCAATAAAAAAATATACTTAAGTAGGTAGGTACTTTCTATTACAATAACCAGTCGCTGAGGCTAAGTTGCTGATCATCTGAAAATCACAATTTCTGTTTTATACCAATATATACAATCTTGGTAAAAAAACCTTTAACAAAGTAAAAATATTATAATTGTATTGTAATTTTAGGTATTATTAATTTCTAACTTGGTGTTAGATATGTAATATATTGATAATTCCAAGAATAAAATATTTTGAACTACCTATTTATTCTTATATTTGAGGAGTCAGATCTCACCTCCATCCAACTATTTGATTCTCATCGTTACCATTGTGTTTCGAATCGAACCTCACTTTCAGTAGACTAAACAATATTTTGTTTGTTCACTAACGCTTTCAGCGTTATTTTCATGCAAATTTCGTTCTAAGTATACTTAATAATTTTCTCTTTTTACATGCTATCACAAATCATAGCTAAAGGCACAAGAATGAGAAGTCCCAAATTTTCGTCCTTGGACCGGTCCAATAAAAATACTTTGTTATCCTTCAATGGTAACAATTCGGTGTTTTATCAGAAATACAACTATTAGAGAATTTGTCTTTACGAAATTAGCAGCTCAGATAAATTTGATAATTATACTGAGCAGAAAGAAATATGCAAACGAACCTTATTTAATAATTGTAATGCTTAAATTTCTAAAACTAAAGGTTTGAAAAGTTATGAGTCCATGTCCCATATCAGGAAACCACGGAGTGATACTAGTCAACAATCAAGTGCACGCTCAAACGGTAGTTTTTAGTACGTCACATGATTTTTAAAGCAAACAGTTTTCGAGAATCCAAAGTCCACTCAAAGCGTCCTATGATAGTAACCTTACCCGATATAAAAGCACCATTCGACTTATGATGAAAACAGTAAGGATGGGATATATTTTACTGATGATAAAACCAAATATTTATGTAAATTAAATTTACATACTTAGTCATTTATGATATTTATATTTATGATGTTACATTACGTTTACTTTGAAAATGTGCTTATAGGCAGAAAGCGTTTGAACATACTTTATCCTCATCTATGTTTGTTAATTAACTTAATGGTACGTGCCATTACCTACACCCTCGTCATTGAAAAGGTATATAAAATGAAATCTAGGCTTGATAAAATAAACCTAGCATGCGACAAAGAGGTTAGTAGGGCGTCACCGAGCGAAATGGGTTCGGGAGGGAGCGGCGAGGCCTTTACAAAAGTGAGTCTTCGCCTGCCATGATTCCCTGGTAGATATTTATTTTTATGGGCTACGGAAAATGTCAGGGGAGTGCCGGGCGGCGCCCACGATACGAGCCCTACTTGTGGCTTTACGATCTTGAAAGCACTGGCAATCAAAATATTGCAGTTTTTTAACAACTGACAATTATCTAAGCATAATTTTATAAGTTGCGCCTTACATTTTCACTAATTTATTAGGGTGGCGATAAATGCATTATTAAGGAAGATACTCGGGGTCCTACATAGAGTTTACCATAGTTTACTGACTCAGCAAATAGTCTAAACCAAACTTTAGTCGTTAGACTAGAACTTCTGAAACCTTATGTTCGCCTAGTAAAAGGGAACACTGTCATTATATTGTACTCACGCTTAGTTTTTTGATTTCGTAAACATGTGCGTGGTAACAGGTGTCGACTATATTTCATTGCTGTGTACTTATCTCAATTGTAAAAAATATACACTAAACACATAGATATCGCCTTTATTTTTTTTTATGAGGGGGAAACTTTCAAAAGGTACCCGACACCGTGGGAGCGACGCTGGGTTATGTGGGATTTTTACCGCACTAAAACCCCCCCGTGGCCGTCCTCAGAGCTGTGTGGAGGACTCCGGGATCTCCAACGGAACGCAACCGGAGTCCTCCAAGCGAGATGTCTTTTTTTTTTGGCTTTTTCCCGGTGAGCATCATCGCTCAACGTGCTTGCAGGTATTTACGACGGCATGCGACCACACACACATGCCGCCGTCCTTCCCAGGGTCACTTGACTGGACAGTTGGAGCTCCCACTGTTACCGCCCGCAACCCCGGAAGATCCCTTTTAGTCGCCTCTTACGACAGGCAGGGGATACCGTAGTCCAATTCTGGTCCCGGTACTACAGGGACAACAACTGAAACCCTAACAAATGAAACCTTCGCCTTTTTCGAAATAAGTTAATTAGTGGTGATAACCTGATAACTTCTAAGTGGTTCGACTCCCGAGGCACAATCACTATCAATATGTCAGTTTGTTAGACTATCAATTCGTTACTGTTCGTAAAAGAAAAAAAACCGACTTCGGTCTCTCTGACGTAAAGCATAATGTTGAGAAGTATTTCTGAAGTTGGCGCTCTTAACGCGTTTCAGGAAAGACATACATATACATATACATATATATATATTAAATTGTGGTATAGGAGCTGAAGGCTTGGATCAACAAACGATTGTTAGAAATTAAAATTTAAACCAGTTTACGGTTTCTAGAGTATACCGAAGGGACCGAACTTTAACAGACAGGTTCTTACTTACAATAGGAGACCCAGTACCAGCAGAGATCGAGTATCCACTGGTTGAGACGAACGATTTATTTTTTCAATTTCCCTTAAAATCGTTCCTTAAGTCAGTAAATATCAAAATTTAGTTGAATGAAGTGCGTTAACGTTAGCGTTAGCGTTCACGTTATTAATTCATGTATAGGCTGGCGTGTTGTGTAGAGAATTGAAAACTGGCCAATTACGAGTCGGACTCGCGCACGAATGTTGTCATTCTAATAAAAACGGCAAAAAATTATCGTTTGTTGCATAGCCAGTAGTCTTACTAGTAGGACAGGATCCTACTAGTTTACCTTAGTTTTACCTACTACTTTTACCATTTGATACGGAACCCTAAAAATCATCTAATAGAAAAATCACCCAAATGAGTAGGTATGTCGTGGTCGCGCATGCCTATGTCATATTATATGTTTAAACGAAGGTACGTCCAAAATACTTATATGCAGTAAAGAGAAAAATATCGTGTTTTACACACTTGAGATGATAAACTATTTTTGGGAAGGATTCATATTCTTTTATAATATGACTATTAAACATAAGCTAACAATTTTATATATTTTTTTATTTTTCTAAAAACCAACTGCTGAGACTGAATAATTTCAGTAGTACCTACTTATTGTTCTAATGAACAATAAGTAGGTACTACAGTCGTTACATATATTAAAATAGAAATGATAACATATTACAAGATGCTGATGACAATCTACCTTTTTGTACCTACTTCAATTTTATATCGGTCGGAATTTTTATATCTATTTAAATGAAAAAGTAAACTGCAAAATAATCCAAATAAAAGAATTTAAATTTTAAATTACCCCTTTTTCCTTATAGAAAAGGTTTTAGAAATAGAAAAACATTTAGTGTCTGATATTTCTTTCTTATGTTACTGACAAATAACTGTAGCGTACGGAATACATTTCTCGAGTTCTCAAATCATTCGGATATTTTTCCCATCTCAACTTAAGACAATTTTTTAGAGAATTTTCGAGCAAAACCCTAGTACATTTGTACTAAAATCTACGGATTACTCGGACTATTTACTCATTTAAAATTTTAAACACACCTAGGTAATCTATAAATGTTAATACAATCCAACATTATACATGCTTATGTACACCACTAAAATATATTTGATATAACGACAAACTAATTGCTTATCGTAACCTGCGTTTAGAGCCGTGTCGGCGTTTTATTTTTGGACAGCTATCGGAAATGACCTAAAAGCTATCTGATCACGAAGCGCGCTTTGCTTCACTACATTTTATTTTTAGATCAAATTGGAATTTTACTTACACAGTTTTTAATAACTCAATATTCTTCGAAACATACGCGTTTGAATATCTGAGTCGGAGTATAATCAAATTTATTTTAAAATCTAGACGCGTAAATCATTATATTGTACACAAAATGTTACTTGTGGCTTGATCCATGAAATATAAAATGGTTTTTTGTTTGTTTGTTACATTTTAAAGTTACAGTAAAGTTCATATACCTACACCACAGTGGTTAAATTTCGGACTTCTTAGCCATGACGTAGTCAACAGTTGAAATCACAGGCACCTCTGATTTTTTTACTATTCAGCGACAAATATTAACGATCAACAATAGCAGAAAACGTAGTGAAAACTTTATACGCAAGAACCATCGCAAAATATTTTCAAAGGTGTTTCAATTCTACAAATTTAATCGGCAATGTGATACACGGGGGAAATTATGTAGCTCAGAAGGAAATGAGTACTTAGCGTGTGATGATTTAATTAGAATAAGTTTGGTGATGATGTAATAGGTGGTAAATAAATTTATGAACGATTGGCCACATGGTCCCCATATGTAAGTAAACATCTGCATTAACCTTTAAGCGTAAAAAACTGGTATGTATGGTATTTTTATTGGGTTTGTTGTTATAAAAATGAGTCTAAAAAATATCAAATAAGTGACAAACAAACGCATACATTCTATTTGATTTCTTGCCATACCTAGTAACAAGCAAATTAAAGTTCGAATGCTTTTCTATGTAAGTTTTTAAAAGGAGAGAAAGATTAAAGGCACCTATTAAAACGGCACGATCTTTGCAGAAAACTTGAATACCACTACATTTTAATATTTTTCTTCGCCGCTAAAACAATCAGTAAGTTCTACACACGCACATCCGAGAAATTAGAGGATCTGGGATTCGAAACCGGAACACAACCGTGAAAATTGCAAATGAAGATGCTGGAATTTCACAATTCGAAATTAACCGAAAGCAGCTAAAGGCTAAACTTCTATTTTATTTATAATTTACAATACAATACGTTACAATTAAGATAAAGAAATGAACAACTTAAACTAACTTACCTCAAATAATAAATATGAAAAACTTACCCGTAATGATGGAAGACGTCGCCAAGAGGTAAAAAAGGGCTGTGGTGGACATGTTCATTCGCCTATAAATTTCTTTTCTCTATGAAAGTCACACTGATTTTACCAGTAATTTCTAAGACATATTTATGAAACTGCAATTTTTCTTAAATTTTAATTTACTCATTTAACTAACAAATTTAATCTGCAGCGTGCAGTACAAATACGTTTTTAATATATTATACAATAAAATAAATAATTTTATGAAAATCTTTAAAAGAGTTGTCAAAGAGTTGCAAGCGCGCGGCGGGTTTGAGCCACGTTCGTCACTTTGTCAGTGGAGCTCGGACCATCCCGAGCCGACACCCCAACCCCACCAGCCTTAGTGGTGCAGAATGGGGACAGGGCGCGTCCCGAACCCATAAAGAAAACCGTCTTGGCTCAGCTAATTGAAACAATATTTGATTTTCACGCGTTGTAAGTAAACCGCACAATGTTTACGGACCTAGTTTTAATGGGGAAGTAAGAATAGTTTACACTGACGTTATTAAAATTGGCTGCCTTAGGTTTATTTAAAAGCATTGTGGAATTTTACATCGCACATCTGTCTACAAAATGAAATGCGTTATTTTGGTTGAAACTATTTATTTTGTCATCTAATATTACAAAATGGATGAGGTTTTCTTTGGGTTTGTATGTTTGATTGAACGCGCAATTCTCTTCAAGTACCCACTGGTTAGATTCGAATAGATCTTCTTAAATATGATTGATCATTTATCGAGAATGGCTGAGGACAATAATTTATTATAAATAAATCTTGAGTTGCCTCTTCAACGCAGACCAATTCATACTATAAGTTACGAGTAAGTATACCTACCTATAATCGCGATTTTACGATTGATGCGATGTTTGATAACGTATGGTATTTTTCAGCATGTCATAAAAAGAAGCGATCCGTTACCGCACTCGTTAGCCCATAGTGAATTAAATAAAGGCATAAAAACAAAAAAAATCTTACTCCTTAAAAATAATTAGCTAAATAGTAACATCGTTAAAACATTTAAACAGGCTTTGTTTTATCTCAGTAGTGTAAAATATATAAATTAAATCATGTAGTAGATTATGCACCTCATATTCGACCTGAACATATTGATGTAGGTAGGTACTTATGTCTACCCACACGTGTGATGGTCAAATTAGTTTTCTGTTTTACCCCAAAGCAGATGTTAGCTGTATATATTTTATACAACCTATTTCTAGCGTGAAGCAGTTCTTGCGTATCGGTGGAAGGGTGTGGTTGCCTGCTCACTTATATATGAGGCGACCATCTTAGTCCTC
>DWNE01010360.1:0-10386 GCA_018249875.1 Cecropterus toxeus
TCCTACGAGCTTCCCGACGGCCAGGTCATCACCATCGGTAACGAACGTTTCCGTTGCCCTGAGGCTCTCTTCCAGCCCTCGTTCCTGGGTATGGAAGCTTGCGGTATCCACGAGACCACTTACAACTCAATCATGAAGTGCGACGTCGATATTCGTAAGGACTTGTACGCCAACACAGTATTGTCCGGCGGTACCACCATGTACCCCGGCATCGCCGACCGTATGCAGAAGGAGATCACCGCGCTGGCTCCTTCCACGATGAAGATCAAGATCATCGCGCCCCCAGAGAGGAAGTACTCCGTATGGATCGGTGGATCGATCCTCGCGTCCCTCTCTACCTTCCAACAGATGTGGATCTCGAAACAAGAGTACGACGAATCCGGCCCGTCGATCGTGCACAGGAAGTGCTTCTAAGGCGGTCGCCCGCTGCCCGCAGCAGCCCGCGGCCCGGCCGGTCCCGCGGCCGGCTGCTCAACTCAGGCTTGTAATCTCCGTTAATTTAATTGTACGTAAGATATTATTGTAATTAAATCGTAATAGTGACGGCGGGAAGGAGCGCGGCGCCGCGGGCGCGCCTCGACCGCCGGCCTCGGTACTGCACTCGCCAAAGGATTTTTTGTAATCTCATGAATGATGATTGTATGTGCTGAAACGGATAAGACTACTTTCTTACTAGGTCATTTATAAATTATAAAAGAAAATGAAAATACAAAAAAAATCCGAAAAATTTACTCCAATCTTTTATTTACCTTCCCTACACACGCATAACACGATAAACTTACGAGGGCGATGTTCGACATTGACCCACGTACAGAAATAGCACGCATACATGCAGTAGCGGCTAAATATATACATGATCACAGTCTCATTGCACATTAATTAAATATGAATGGCATTCCAGTATAGATAACTTTTTCTAGCTTGATAAATAAATTAAGTTGTTACGCACAGTTTAACTAAATTTTGATAACTTCAGCTATATTTAAAATTATAAAGTAATTAAGTTGGTCATGGCATTTTTGATATTATCCAAGAAATTGAGAAGTTTTAAATGCCACTTTTTCATTAAAAGTTAGTTAGTCTCAAGTGCTTGTATTCGTTAGCGTATTGTATTTTAAAATAAAGTATATGTAAATATTTGGGGCCATAAGCCATAACAGATGTTATCGGAAACGGCAGATAAAACCGAAATATACTCCCACGAGCAGTGATTGTTTTAACGCCCGATTGAGTTCATAATTGTAGGCAATAAATTGTTACTACGAGTACACAGTTTACAAATACAATAAAAGAATAGGTATTGATCATGTCTCCTATATACTTGTCCTGGTACACTCACGTTCGTTTCAACGCAAAATCAGTGCCTCAAGCGAATGCGTGTTTATTTCGCCAACTTTTAAGTGAGCTGCATTGAAGATCGAAGCAGTACTGATTATATCTCCTACATGTTTTCCTGGTACTCGTAATGTTCGTTTCAATGCGACCAGTGCCCCAAACGCGTCTGTGCGTTTATTACACTGATTTAGTATAGTAAGCTGCATGAAAGTCCGAAGCAGTACTGATCATATCTCCTCTCTCATATAGGTATATGCGTTTCTGGTACAATGATGTTCGTTCCAGCGCGGCCAGTGCCCCAAACGCATCTATGCGCTTAACACAAACCCTCTAAAGCAGCGGTCGGCAACACGTCCCGCGGGCCGCATGCGGCAAGGGACTCTAATTTTGCGGCCCGCCGGTCTCCTAGAATTCATTATGGTCTTTCTGGTAAAAAAATTGACGATTAGAATTTTTCATAGGTTTAGTCTATGAAAAATTATACAGAAACAACTTATTTCCGAATGCAGCCCGGCCCTCCTTAACCTCCTTTAGCCACTATGTGGCCCGCGTTTCCAAAAAGGTTGCCGACCGCTGGTCTAAAGTTACTATTAATAAGTCTGAATGATTATCAATTTTCTACACACAAAGAGTGACAACTGCGAAATACAATTTTCCAATACGTTGAACTTCTATGAAAATTACTACAATTACATAGTATTTACATGTCCGTGATATAGTACTTGATGTCCGTGGCGTTTACTCCGTTTAGTTCAACTATGATAACTTGGCTGCTAGTTTGGGAATGTAATAATAAAATAAAATTTAAGACGCAGGATTCATATCCTGCTTTTGAAATTCAAATTAAATTATACAATTTTAAGCTATATTACAGTTATATCCAACTGTATCCATCAGCGGGAGTTCAACGGAGGTATTAAGAGCTCAAGCTCTACAAAATCTCAAACATTTTTTTAATCTAATCCCCCCCCCCCAAATCTAAAACGATCCTGAAATCAATCCGTGATCATTCCTTTTAAGTGGTGAAACACAAGTTCATAGTTCTTTAGAATTACGGAAGACGATCTTTAATCTTTCAGTGGTATTCACCCATTGGATTTTATAGTAGTTAATGTAGTTTTGTTATTTAAGTTATTAGATTATCATCTTTTAGTGAAATCATTATGAAAAAACCTATGAAATTAAAAGTCAATGGTACCTTTTTATTAAAACTTTTATTGAGAACATCACAAATATTTCGACAAATAGGTATCAAGCAGTATTAATAGTTAGTTAAAAGTGTTAAAATATACACAATAAGGATTAATACAGGGATAAAATATTGTCCTTTAACATGAAATTGTAATACGGGATAATGTTTGTTTAACATTGGGTTTACAACATCCAAAAATAACTTTTTCCTTAGTGCGCTAACATGGTTTTAACAATATGAATATTACAATGCATGTAGACATTACAAGCGCTCAGTATATATATTTATGTATAGTAATATTCCTTCATGTAAAACATATTCCCTGATTTACATTTAGTTCTGTATATTTACAACTTGTAATACAATAAAATATGGTAGTGTTAAAATAGGATAGGATAGACAGGAGATTAAAATCAAGATGAGTGGTAACTTTGAGAATAGAAAATATTTCTTAACTAACTAAACTTATATTAACTAAAATAGTTTATAGTAAGCTGCCATTAAAATTAGTCATCTCCTCAAAAACTATGCTAATGACATGGTTGGTGCAATTTTCAAAGATTTTGTCTTAGGCCTATAGTACAATAATAAGAACTCGTTTTGGTGTAAATTATTAAAATCATGTGTTACAATTTATTTTAAAATTAGAAATGATTCGGTCATCATTTTCTTTATTTGCCTTTCAAATTGATGAAATGTATAATTACAATGTACAATATTAACATATCTACGAATCTACTATGTACTTAGTGACCATGCAAAATTTTGGAGAAATCTAGTTTTTGCCGTGTAACGACTAACTATTATGCTGACTAACACTTTATAATTAAAAGAATGCAAAAAAAAAACAAAAACATGCTTCAGTTTTCAGCAAATTGATATAGCATTAAAATACAAACAGAGTTAAAAAAAAAGTAAAGTGCTACCAATGCGAGCAGATTCTAACGCTTATAGATAGAGCATTATTTATTTATTTCTACTAACTTAAGTATTTAACTATTTACAAAAACATATAAATTCAATGAGCTTTATATATTTTATCTTTTGAAAATTGTAATAAAATTATCTGGATTCTCCAAAAAACTAAACCGAGTAGTATAATGTCTTATACAGGACGAACTGATGACCAAAGTTTAGGAAAGGACATGTTGTGATATGTTTTGTTGAAATCATAACTTACAACATTTATTAGTGTATAAAAAAATATTTTATTCTGTAGTTTCTTTACCACCTATTTAGCCATATTTTAAATTTTTTCAATTATTTATCATTCACACTGTTAGAATTGTAGACATATTAACGAAATATATCAGTCACAATGACTGAAGTTTAGTTATAGTAGTCACCGGAACAAAATCATAATTAAAAGGTCCTATCTAAAAAACTAACCTAATTTAATGTGTCTTAAGATTCAAGTCAGCCAGTAAGCCATGGCAAGTAACTGAAGCGTCCAAAAGAGATTTTATTAATACATACAATCTAAATGAGTGATAATTGCTTATAGTTCTTATAACAAGAATTTTGCTGCACCGATATATTCCTTTTATGAAACGCAGAAAGGCTTTTAAGATCATAGCAGCAAGCAGATCATGAAGTATGCGTCAAATTTCATCCAAACCCAATTAGTATTTTTGTGTGTAAGTGTAAAAAACACCTACCCATCTTATATTAGAATATTTCAACATTATAATATAAATAAGAGTCATCTTTGTAATTCTTGCAATCTAGTTCGTCATTCATATTTCTGGCTATTCATACTTCTGTGCCCCTAGTGAAAACGGGTATAAATGCGGATTTTTTATACCAAGATTGTTAAAAAGTTGGTCTTTGGATAGATCCATTTTTCTAGAACAAGACCATTCGATAGATCTCGTTTTGGAAAAAAAAAACAATTGACAAAAAACTGATTTTTATCAGTTTTCACTAGAGCTTAGATTTGAACATCACCAATTTTAAGTGTGTATATTTTTCCTATTGCTTATATTGTCTATTCGTAAAATTGTAAGTGCGCCCGGTTACATTGAAAATTAAACACTTAAATTTAAGGTTGGCATAAAATTTATTTACCTCTAACTGGACTAGCTCCTTCACTAAACCTACTTATAAATTATAGCACATGGACCACATAACTATCATTTTATTTTATTCGATAATTTAAGACTTAATATTAGACAACACAGTTATACATTATAAGTTCAATATCTTTAATGTTTATTTATTATCTGTTCCTATAAATATGGAAGTTTTGATCCTGTTTAGGCATATTTGATTCCAAATCATATAAAAAACTATCCGATTTAAGTTGTAGAGTTGTAATTATAATATTATTGACATAAACAGTTTTTAAGTCCCTAATATTCAAGTTTAAAATCACCTTACAAATTAATTAAAAATACAATAATTCTAAACAATCTTATAAAATACCGCGTTACTAGCGTATTGACGAAATAACCTAATTTTAAAATACTTTAAAATATGACCTATTTTATGGATTTAATAAATAAAGATATTATATAATTTTCTATAGCAACACGATTTTACAATTTCATTTTGCAGTAAATCATAGACATTTCTGCGCTTGGCGCGTTTATTTATCAATGTACATCAACCCACTGTATATTTATACCAAAATAGTACGTTTTTAGATGACAATAGGCCTGTCCTTAAGTTAAAAAAAAAAAAAAAAACTACAATCGAAGTCTTAACACTAAATCAAAATCTAAAACACATTAAAACTAATTATAAATATTGTTAAAAAACGTATTCAGAACTTCTAAGCGTATAGGACATTGTGCGGTGTTCAAGGAGCTTTTTGTTTGTATTTTTATTATTTATATAACATGAGGCGTTCACAAATGGGTTAGTTTTATGCAATCTTGTTGCAATTGTATACTTAGTCATGGCAAACACCTTGCAATTTTGCCATTTTACAGATATATTCTACTTATGTTTCAAGTTTACTTAACTGCGAAGAAATTCTATAGTAAATTCAAACCAAAAATAAATCCATCTGAAATCAATCATACATGCGTTGTTACTAGAACTAATCTCAGCTCATATATGTAAAGTCCTAATTAAAATTGATCACCAATATGTTGTAACCTGAATGAGAATGAATCTTGGAAGTATTTACGCTACTGCTAATCTCGAACCTTAACACTATTCTGCTGATATAAAACAGATGCAAAGAAAAATAACAAATATTGTAACGATTTTTGCAGTGCAGTTCAACTGATAATAAGTGGCTTTTGCAACCCGTGGGCATCTGTAATCAATGCCTGATAACGTCTTACCTGCGGTTGGCCACAAATGGCTTGCTACCTAAGGACTAAGTTCGAACGCCTCGGAAAAGTCACAGCAGTCAAATAACACACCAGCGCTTAATACTATTGTAGGCAGAAATAGATTGCAGTGGTGCCTCTGTAGACGAACTAAAAGTTCCACCACTTCCATGACTTGCCTAATAAAACTAACCAAACCAACCAACCAATAAAATCATTTTGAAAGTGGAAGAACCTTGTTCGATCGGGGAGGCACTACCGCCCCACTTATTTCTAGCGTGAAGCAGTTCTTGCGTTTCGTTGGAAGGGTGTAGTTGCCGGCTCACTTACGTATGAGGCGACTCAGTCCTCGGGAGTAGCAACGCATGTGATTGACTTCAGATAGAACCCCTGTTCTGTACAAAGTTACAGGTATCCATGGGCGGCAGTAACCACTTACCATCATGCACTGCATGCTCGTTTGCTGTTTCAATGTCATAATAAAAAACTAACCCGTTTATCAACCCCGGTCCTAACCGTATTAGTATAGCTTAGTCACATAAATAATCAAGTCAACGCACTTTTGTACTTTGGACCTTAACCTACGTTACCATGGACACGGTACCCAGCCGTTCAGTCTCCGAATTATCAAATTGAACACGTACGATAACTGGACGATTTAACGGCACCGTTAGTGATTTAGGGGAATCGTAACTTTATGAGATATGACGTCACGCGCACAGCAGTTTATTTTGCTCATTGAAACGACATGCTGTAGAACGCTTCACGCCTTCCCCACGCGTAGTAAGATCGTTGGGACACATGTAAGCATTAAATGTCACAAATATAGTTTGTAAACGTTTATCACATTTAACATCTTTTCGATATAGTTAAGATATTACATATGACGTCACAACTAATATACACTTTTGTCAAATTAATCCCCCCCTCGCGAATTGTGACGTCATCAACAGCCGACCCCAACGGACGAATCACTATCAAATTACTAGTCAATGTGCTACGTCTCACTGTCCCGTATGCTGTCTTCCGTGGCCTGTCGGATGTCTGTGAGCGGGTTGCCATGAACCCGGAATCTGTAATAATACATGTAGAGTAAAATACATTTTTCCATCGAATAAAGTAGAGACTAACAGTAACTGACATTTTAAATAACTTCTACTTTAGGCTGTGAATGTGTAAAACTCTAGAGTTTACATATCCTATTCGATCTGTTATGAAACATGTAAACACGCAAAGAAAAAGGATACCTCAACTAGTTACAGTTAAGAAATTAAAACAAAATCAACAACAGATTTAGATCACTTATGAGTTTTTGTTAAAATAGTTTAGTAATAGTATTATGTATTAAACATATGTTCAGAATGGTTCATTTACTAACCATGTCATTTAATACCCATATTGTCGTGATCGTAAAAAAGTCGTCCCCAATTTGCGTGCGTCATTTTTTAAATTATATAGCCTGGGCTGTAGCGCTTGCTAAAGAAATTGACATACATACAAACAAACATACATAAAACATACGCTCGCAAAACATTACCCTTCTTCTGACGCATTCGGGTAAAAATAAAATAAAATACTACAAATAAAATAAATTATTATAAAAATACTAAAAGTGGCACTCTTGATTTGTTTTTTAACACGCTTTCTACACTCATAGCCCCACAATAGGATTCTCTCCTGTGTCGTGGGTGCCATGGACACACAAACACCCAGACCCAGAACAGAAATCTAAAATCATCATATTTCTGTCTGGCCGGAAATCGGACCCGGGACCCACTGCGCGTCAGACCGGTATGGTGACCGCTCCGCCACGCGGGTCGTCAGATTCGCATGAAATGTATTCTCCCTCTTCAAGAGAGTTAAATTATAAGGGCTAATTCTAAGGTTAGAAGATATAAAAGTTAGAAGTGTAACGGATGTGGTTCGAAATTATACAAAACGAGAGGTGAAGGATTGAACACTTTTTATTACGATAGAAATAGAAAGTAACACTACAATACTAAATACAACAGTTAAACGAGCGTACAAATAATCAACGGTAAGTACAGTGCGCGCATAGTGCATCCCTCGGGCGACTGACTCGCCGGTCGGCCGGCACGGCCTATAACCCCTCCCCGCGCGGGCTGCCCGCGCCGGTCACCCGCGCTGGGAAGCAGCGCGGGGCTGGCAACCTTTTAGGTAAGTAGGAACCTACTATTTATTAGTTATTTATACACTAAATTATATTAATTTTATACATATATTTTTTTACAGGTTATGTATTGGTCATCGCCAGGCGGACCGTTTAACTATCGTTAACACGAAGAATATAGGAATATTGTACCTTTGGAACTTCTTTGGATCTTTTATTATCCGACTGCTCAAGAAGAGGATACTTTTAAATGATACTTTCACTTGATTAATTTATTGAGAACAAAAATTGCTAGTTACGAACTCTATATGCATATGGATAATACTTATAATAATAATAATTATAATTTACCTGTAAACACACGTGTAGGTCGGATTACCGTGGTTACTCTCGACGCGCAGCTCGATAATGTCGTACGCGACCGGATACTCCACGCCGCCGATGTTCGTTGTCTTCGGATACTTTACTGGGAAGTACTGTATCGCCGTGCCGTTCGCGTCGTACATGTAGTCGCCGAAGTGGTGAGGCTCTAGGTCCATCTCGCCGTGGAGGCCCTGGAATTAAAATTCAATAATAAAGACCACCGTAAATAAAATCACAAAATGAATGGAAATTTAAGCAGTCATATATAATTTGGAATCGCGAATAAAGTAAATGAAAGCAAGTAATGGTAACTGTGTTAATTTTTCTCTCTCTTCTCTCTATCTGTACGTATTTGTTATCATATTGTATGTATGTGTAATGTGTCAGGTGGAATCAGTGGAGTTCGAGCGGAGAGGTCCCACCGCCACAGTTTTTTCTACCTCAAAGTAGTTCTTTCGGTTCGTTGTAAGGGTGTGGTTGCCGGCTCAGTTTAATATGAGGCGATCATTCTAGTGATTCGTGCATCTGTGATTGACTATACATAGAACCCCTGTTCTATATGAAGCTTCTTACAAATGCCCATGGGCGGCAGTTGCCAATTACCATCAGGTGAACTGAATGTTTAAAAAAAAAGAGATGCTTTCTACACTCATAGCCCCACAGTAGGATTTTCTCCTGTGTCGTGGGCGGCATGGATACACAAAGATAAACACACAAACACCCAGACCCAGAACAGAAATCTAAACTCATCATTCAGATGCCTGTCTTGGCGGGGATCGATCCTGGGACTCACCGCGCGTCGGATCGGTATGGTAATCGCTCGGCCACGCGGCTAGTTTGCTACTTAAATTTTATAAAAAAAACACTAGCTTGGGGTGTACATAAAATCACTTACATATACAGAGAAGTTCTTCGGAGCTGATTCGATTTTTCCCTCAGCAGCCAGTAACCTAGACATGTGCTCCAAGGAGAAGCCGGTTACTTCGATTATCGCGTATGTGCGCACCACTGTAAATAATGTTAATTTAGTTGAAGTGAATTTATGCGCTCAAACAAAAGTTGAACGACGAATTACGAACGAATTGTGTTACATCGAAGTCTATAAAAAAAATTTGAACCTAATAACCTACGCCTCAGTTTAATTGACCATGTATCTTATTTCGTCGAAGAATCCTTTCACAAGCACCTAGAGCAAAAATTATAATTTGTATATTTGTTTGGCCAGGTATCGAGTCTTGAACCCTCTAATTATTGGTCAATCAATCAACCAAGATTGTTATCCTGTATTAAATTATTATACATATAGCTTCATCTCACATTATTCAGAATTTACTTACCCAGGTACCCCGGGAAGCCCTGGAACGCCCAGCACTCAGCTGGCAGCGCGCCCGGAGTGATCGCGTACCGCGGAGACGTGTACACCCAGAACACCGGTAGACCCAAGATAGAATACTGCTTCGTCTTGATCTGGTACAGCTCCGTGCACTTCGTTGAGATCACGTGACCACCTGGAAACCAACGAGTAAACCCTTAAACGCTTCCTACACTCATAGCCCTACAGTAGGATTTTCTTCTGTGACACATAAAAACGATAACACAAACACCCAGAGCCAGAAAAGAAATCTAAACTCATTGTTCATATTTCTGTCTGGCCGGGGACCAAACCTGAGACCAACTGTGTGTCAGACCATTATGGTGCCGCTCTGCCACATGGGGTTTAAAAGGATGATCAGTGCCACACGGGGTTTAAAAGGATGATCAGGCAATTTTTAACCGACTGTGTCAGAAGGGTAATGTTTTCCCACCGTATGTTTGTTTGTTTGTATGGATGTCAATTTCTTTGGCACGCGCTACAGCCTAATCGTCTTGACGGATTGTGACGTATGACACATGATTATTATTGTTATATATGTGTTATTTTAGAAAGTGACATAGGCTATATAATTTGTAAAAATTGCGCCTGGGAATAGGGGAAACAGTACCATTAGTACGAGTTTGTCTTGTTTGTTCCAGACAAGATTGAGTCTTGTTTCTGCCAAAAATGCCCTCTGTAAATTTTAGTTCCGAAACAAGCCGCTAGGGGC